>JAAIXJ010000148.1:389389-477990 GCA_013403705.1 Heliconius hermathena | reverse complement strand
TAGATCAGTGATTCTCAACCACTGTGCCGCGGCACTTTTGTGTGCCGCCAAATTTCAAAAGTGTGCCGCCAAATTTTGCAAATATATAATAATGTTAATATTATTAAATTATATCATTTAAAAAGAAAAATATTTTTAACATGAATATTTAAATCCACAAAAAAATTTATTCGTATATTTAAAATTTTTGTCATAAACTATTTATGCAGTGTGTTGTAGTAAATATTTTTTATCTTTTTCTTTGTGTGCCGCCAAATTTTGAAATCGTAAATATGTGCCGCAACAAAAAAAGGTTGAGAATCACTGGAATAGATCAACAGATACATGTACAAGAGAGCCTAGTCCACCGGTAAACCATTAAAATGGTTCGACGGAGTAGATGTTTGTATGTTTGTCATTTGGAAAGAATATACAGCTGATTGTGAAGCCTATAAAAAGGTTATAAATACATAATCAATATAATTCCTAAAAAGAAAGTAAAAAAACTCACAGAGCCACTTCGCCCATATCGTTTGCTGTAGCAATGGTAGCGTGGAATGTTGTTTCCAAATTACGCAAAATCTCTTCCACTTTGCTTAATTTCACGTTACTATTTAAAAGTGTTGCTGTTAAGCCTAAAAAAAAGATTGCAATTAAGAAAAGCAGCTTTTTTATTATGCTTTTTTTTCGTATAGCAGAACAACCTAGAGGCAGAGGGAACCTAATATTGAGTTCTGTTTACCACGTACAGGAAAATTTTGAGTTAAGTGAACATTAAGTGTAACATAGCGAGATGAGTAAACGCAGAGCAATAAAATAAAAATAATTTACTCCCTTGAATAGAAATCGAACCAACAATTATCGCATTTACAATTAGGGGCTGGGTCGTTGCACAACGACGGCCTCAAAGGTAATTAAGTAATATCATTTGTAATGTGTAAGAACTCTAGCCTAGCGGCTATATTGCATGACGTTAACTCACTTTCAAGCGCTAGGAGTTACCTCAGTTATATTTAAGAATTATTTTCATTTGACCACGCGGACAGAGACAAAGGTAAAATCTAGTTTATAATATATTAGAAAAGGCGGCTTTAGCTTCTACTTACAAGCACAATATACATATATTCAGTTAACTTCTAATTGCGTATGTGATGTGTACATAGTATTTCGATAAAACAAAAATTTTTATAAACAGCAATGGCAATTGGTACTCGTATGGCATTTTTCAATGATTTCTAATGCAATTTCGAAATTTTGCAACACAAATAAAGAATAACCAATAAAAGACAGGTAATTAACCGTAAGATTAAAAGACCGTCACCGGGTTGTGGATACTATTGTCTCTCGGGGGAATGAATTACTTTCATTTACTCGCTTTAGTCACAAGATAAAACACAGCGTTGAGTTGCGCCTCTATTATCATTATTGTTTAAATTTATTAAACATCTGTTTGATGAATTAATTCTACATTAACAAAATTTTTTTTTATCTTCATGCTGTATCCCGCATGTAGCAACGTAGGCAGAGAGAACCTAGTGTTAAGCACTTTCAGCCAATTTCTGGAAGTTAATATTTCCAGAAGTTGGCTGAAAGTGCTTAACACTAGGTGAAGTGAGGGAACTCAATGCTGCAAAAATATAATGTTCTAAATAATTAGAATTCATAACAGTAATTTGTTATAATAGTTAATGGGTTGTGTTGTTTAAGTTTGTTTAAATAAAACATTCCATACCAAGAATTCGTGGTTTTTCAATTGGGCACTGTTCAAAATGTTTCATCACCAATCTCATTGGATGATCATCAACTGCATGATGACATTCATCAAATATTATTAGGCTTATATCTTCCACTCTTATGTATCTGTGTGTTATCATATCGTTCAAGATTTGACTGGTCATAACAATTACCTGTTATTATAGAAAAATATTTGAATGTACCAGAACTCTAGAATGTGCCAGAAAAACTGGATTTAATAGAATTATAAATAAAACAAATAATTAGAAACAATTTAAAGCTTTTATAGAACTTATTTCAAGACAATTATTAATATGTGTGCTATACCCACCACTAAATACATATGATACTTGATATTCGTCAGGTAAAATAAAACTAAATATAACTTATTTTTACCATCAAAGAAATAAGAGGATGTTAAAAGTTTGATGTTGATGTCTGTGTGTGTCTGTCTGTCTGAGGTATTGTAACTCTGAAATGAATATATCAGTATGGATGATATATGGTAGGATGCAGTTTTGTTTTTTCATTCGAAAACAAGTTTCCTTGCACTGTTTTATAGTTATGTTTGGTAAAAAGCGGTCTAGCAGGTATTTTTGTTATTAAATAGAATTACTCAGTTATTTGTGGCAGGAAGTTTTTAATTTTTTTTATTTATAGTTATTATTTGTGAAAGATTCAATGACTTCTCATCTCAGGCCGCCGCTATAACCACCATAAATCGTTGATTGCGCATAGCAATCACATGGTGCGTCTAGTACCATTTTTCGTGGTACATCGTGGAATCACATCATATTTTGCTTATTTCAAAGTACCTGATTTTTTGATAGTTCACTATCCCATTGACATTTATCCCAATAATCAACTTTATCTTCACTACTGTAACCACCTACTCCGTTCACTGGGCACATCTGTTGTATTACTTTTTTCTGTAAAATAATTATTATTTATAAATAATATAATACTAAAAACTACTCAATGAAAATGGAATAAAATTTTCAAGGAAATAATAAAATTATTAATTATTTATAAACCATGTAAAAATTGCAATGTGCAGGATTTGAACCCGTTCCTCTTGGAAACCGTCCAAACGCTCTGACCACTAAGTCATATGTTGTTAGCATCTTTGTAGAGATTTTTACAAATTTCTGCTACTCAAAGATAATTACTAGCAATTATCGTTTGGCAAGAGAAAAAGCTATTGTTTTTTATGTTTTTTAGCATTTTTAGTGTTATTCCACATTTAGAAAGGAAAAATACTTATTTATAAATGTATAAAAAATTTGTAGCTCCGCCCTCCACAAAATCCGCTGTACCTCCAATGAAATAACTTTATACAAAATAACTAAGCATGCAACTTTTTATTCAAAATATTTATAAATAATATTAAGAATATGATTATCCTATTGTGACATATTGTGACAAATACTGTGATTTTATTAGAATTATTATATATTTTGTAAAGTAAATTATAACTTACTTGTTGATTCACTAATGGAACATTGTTGACGAGAAAAAAACAACGTTTCCCACCTTCTCCCCATGGTTTTTGAAATGTCCCTCTCAGCCTTTTGATAAGTTGAATCGCAATATATGTCTTGCCAGAACCTGTAATGCAACATAATTTAAAAAAAATACCTTTTTAAAGTGATACTAGTATTCCTTGCCAACATCAAATGATTACATACAACATTAAAATTTGCTACCACTGATTTTAATATAATAAAATAATGAATATGTACGGCAAACTAAAAAAGCTGCTTTCTTCTGGTTTATATCTATTGAAATTGATAAGGTTTTTAGAACCTAAATAAAACTTAAATTAAATAGTATAAAAAAAATTATAAGTTTAAAATATTGTAAATTTTCAAAAAACTAATTTTATTCAAATAATTATTTAGATAACTCTTTATTCAAATAACGTTCAATTCTACTTCAAAAGTAATACATAAATATTTTTTACTTTTATCTCTATTATTATCACTTTATTGGCATTCCACATTACATTATACACATTTAGAAAATAAACAAAACAAAAATGAATTATTTAATGTGTTACAAAACTGAAATTAACATTATTTAATGTTAATTAACATTAGCTATGACACAATTTTTAAATTATTATGCAATCTGGAAATTGATAATTTAAAAATGTCCTCATACTTATTGTTTACAATATTTAAGATATATTAAATGAAATAGATGTGAATTACGTTGATTTGGTTAGATTTTAATAGCGGGAATATACCAACAATTGTTATTAATTCAGATACATGAATAAAACATCTACCATTATCAGAGATTATTTTTAAATATATACAGGTAAAAATAATTGAGAATTATATATTTTTTATCAGCTTCACGCTATATCCTGCATATTGACACCAGAGCAAAGAAATGAAAATATTGATAAATAATAATCCATTCTTCCGAGTGGGACTCCAACCCACAATTGTTATGTTACAGAAAAGGAAGAAGTGCAGAAGTACTGCATTTAATGTCCTGACACTAGGGTCCTTCTGCCTACCCTTCTAATAGAAGGATAGAGCAACACATTATAAGGTAAAAATATATATGATAGGCTAAAGAAATAAAAATTTATCATATCAAACCTGTGGGTAAGTGTATTATTGTATTTCTTGCAATTGCAATGTCTTCAAGCTGTGTTTGATAAACTCTTGGTACAAGTTCCGGAAAAGTAGCCATTTTAATTAATTCTTTTTTTTTTGTTACTCATCTGGATTTGTCTCTTGTTGTTTATCTTTGTTACCCTAAAAATTGTATAATGAAAATGAGCTTATGTATTGCACAATAGAAAAGAATATTAACTAAAAAAATATTTTGAAAGGTGGTATATCTAAGTAATAATGCAGCAGAAAATTAATAATTAATAAGCATATTATAAGAAGTGTTCTATAACATTCCTTTCTTTAGCCACTTTAAACTTGTATAAAAAATTGTATGATAAATTTTAGTATTTTTTTACATTTATACATATATTTATAAATATACTATTATATATTATAAAATATAAATAAAATAATAAATAGTGAACCGGTTTAATATTACTTTAATTAAAGTATTATTAGTAATAATGTATTTCAAACATTATACTCACACAACTAACACAGAATACTAGAAGTTAAGACTCGTGAAAATTAAAAACGTTAATTTTAAATTATCAAGTTACTAATATTCAATATATTAAAACTAATCTGCCTGTATTTTATTCACAAAACATAGTTCGCCCGGCACTGAAGGCAAATTGCAATCATTTCTTTGCTTCAACGTCATGTCAATGTCATCTCATCTTGTAATTGTATAGAATAGGGGAACCCCGCTCAAAATAAAAATATTTACATGAGCGTAAAACATAAATAACTTGATCGCCAATATTAAAGAAATTATATTTTATCTCAATTACAAATTTTATAGTACTTATAAAAGTATATTAAAAATAAACTTGCTATAAAATACAATCACATATACACTTACAAAAACCACAAATAGTCTAAACTCTTATTGATAATCGGAGGTACTCGCGTAAAATTGCGCACAATACCTATGCGCAGATAACGTTCGATCAGTGTTACCCTGTTATATTGTTTTTCCCCACGCTTAGCAAATCATAATTAAATAATAATTTAAATATCTGATCATCTTTAGATTCTAGTAAATAATACAAAATAGAAAAATAGTAAAATATACAAAATTTTATAAGGATATCTAAATATTGAAAAAAAAAATCAGCAGTTCCACTCATCGTTGTCGAGAATAAAATTGGATTGATGAAGACTTGGATGTGGCCCCGTTATAATAAATACAATTCAATACTTTATTTAATTTTTAAACTTGCTTATCCATAACTTGATTTTGCATGTTGCTTAATCTAACACACCAATTATTATAATATTACTAGATAAATATGCTTTACTGCGCCATTTTGTACATATGACGCTAACATATGATAATATATTCATATTTCATAGTAATGAACAGACAGCGTTGCGCTCGACTGTACCGTAGTGGTGTGACCGCCCGTTCTCACGCCGCACCGATTCCCCGCGAGCCCTCGCAGGGAATCGGTGCGGCGTGAGAGGGCCTCTATGTGCAGATATCAAAATACGCGTTCTGCGCAATTCTAACGCGCGTGCTTCCCATATGCAATAACGATAGTGTCGGACTATATATGAATTAAAAAATCCATGTCAAGCAATACAAGAAAGTAAGAGTAACTAACTATTCGCTGTATCCCACTCATAGTACTGTCGGCAGAACCAATCAATCAAGACACTCCGTTGTGTAATTTCCGGTCAAATTTGTATATTGTTGAGTTTCCTACAACCGTCAAGCTTACTGTCTGTGCCACAACGGCTTTAACACATGTTGATCTAAAAATGGACTCTCATTACTTTCATAAAACTTTTTATCCCAAGAACTATTACGTGTCGTGTCAGCTTCACGCTGTATCCCGCACACAGCAGGGTAGGCAGAGGGAACCTAGTGCTAGGACACTCCGTTCCCCACTTTCTACAACGTATAAATTATTTAAATTTAAAAATTAGAAAGGCAATTTATACAGAAGACAGGAATATAAATAGAAAGAGGTGATTGAGGAGAAGTTATTTCCTATTACACTGAGTAATAAAGATTGATATATAGTTCAGAATATTGTTATATATATAACGGTAAACTTAGCTACAAGCCGAAACTTCCACCGACTTTTTCTCAAATGTTTACCAAAAAAATGTCATCTAATATTTTTGAAAAAAGATACGCATATTATTTCTTCCCTCTGGCACCAAGGCAAAAGTCCGTCATTAAGTTCCACCACTCAATACGCTCAAAAAATTCGGTGGAAATTGGGGAACAGAGTGTCTTAACACAAGCTTTTCTCTGTAATTTAATGAAAGATAAGGTTTATGGAATGAGCATTTTTATTTAAGGGTTCTTAGAAGAATGGCATTCGCCATGTTGCAAACCAAGGAGATGACTACAACCAGGATAGTAAATATTCTGCTAAGTTTAAAATAATTTTTGCTCAAATAATTATCGTCTTAAGACAATAATTATGGAAACTTTTTGTAAATTGCAATACTAAGTACCATTTTAACCATAAAGCCCCTAAAGTTATTTCAGACTGTAGGACACGTGGACAAATCTAGAAAGAACACGTAGTGGCGTTAGTGTCCACAGAGTTAAGGAATTCAAATTGAACAAATTTGTTGGAATATTCAAATACGGTAAGGTAAACAATTATTTTTGGAATAATGGGGTACTTGAATTTTTTTAAAGTAGTTAATATTAATTCCACTAAATAAAAAATATATTAATATCTTGAATTGATTTAACATCAAAGAAATCGAAAATGCTCAGACGTCAAGATTATCACAAATTAATTATCGCTTTAATTGAAAATTATAATATCGCTTTAATTGAAAACCTCCGGAACTAGATATTAGGAGTAACATCTGTATAGCTCGGAACGCCATATTAAAAGAAACCAAACCAAACATCTGTATATAAGAAAAAATGTCAGTCGAAATTCATCAAAATAGAGCCACATTTGTAACAGGGTAACTTTTAAAAGAAATGTCAAATATGAAATCACTGACACAATAATTCATAACAGTTCTAAAGTTATATTTAAGTACTATATTATATTGTGTTTATGGTTGAAATTTTCAATAATTACCTTAGTCACAATAATAAAAAAAATCTATTTTTTTTATACCATACTCTGTGTGCACCAGCCCATTCTGGAAGGTTTATGAACTGTTATTTACAACATACAGCATACTTAGTAGTGTTACACATTATATATATCATCTTGTATGGTAGTCCATATAAGATGACATATATAATGTGACCATTTTTCGGTCAGCTCAAAACGGGACATTTTCGTGGACTTTCGTTATTTAAAGGTTTTCGTTTTTTTTATTGGCTTTCAGTTTTTTAGAGATGTACTTTTGGGATGGCTTTCGTTTTTTTTAGGATAATTTCAATTTTTGTCAACGTCTGATGATGGTTGCGATCTTTTAGGACACTTTCATAAATAATTTAATACTTCTGTTTTTTGAAAACTGCATGTTGCGATAATCACGCAAAAACTTGTTTCAACCGACCAAATTTACATGCCATTCCGAAAAAACGGGACACTTTTATCTTCCGGTGGCATGTTTCTGGACACCGTCCCGGTGTCGCACGCAAAAAATGGTACAAAACGGGACATCTGGTCACGTTACTTATTTCTAGTCTTCATATTAAAAACATTATTTCTGATATTTGGGAATATTTGTTTCTTAACATGATTATGTTCTCTGTATACATAATAATATTATTAAGGATTCTTATTGTCCTTCACTTTTAATAAGTAGTAACGCTGAAGTTTGAATTAACATTATATTAAGATACTTAATAAACTTCTTTTTAAATTGACGCATTATATAGTTTAGCAACAAATTTAGAAAATTAAAAATATTAATTTTGAAGCCAGTCGTGGCGCAGGGGCACAAAGTGTTACAGTAAACGCGACTGCTTGTCGGTTCGATCCCTACTCGAGGAATGAAATATTTATTTAAATTTATATTCTCATTTCTTCGCTCCAGTGTCGAGGCACAGCGCGGCGTTGAGTTCCACAATTCAACAGCGTGCCCGCACACGACAATATTATTGACAATAATTCTACCTTTCTCCGATATTGTCGTGGCAAAAACAGAATTTCTAAAAATCTACAATAATATTGAAAATCGGCCGATTTTTCGGCACATAAGCAGCAATTATTGATAATACGTACTTTATTGACAATATTATTGTACGTGTTTGGCCAGGCTTTGGGTATATGTATTCTGTGGTTCTGTGGATTTAAGTAAAATAACTATATATCCTTTTTTAAGTTTTAGAACTTCAATTTAAAGTTTATTTTAATGACAATTTACTTAGAGGTTTAGAACCTTAATTTTTTATTTAAAACTATGTTTCAAACACTTGGTTATCTTGTGAATTATTTACTTTTAAATACATGTCTTTTATTTTTTCTCCTAACCAAAACAGTTTCACCTGGAGGTAATTAATTATATTATTATGTATAATTTATATGATATTATTATACATTAAGCGTGATACAGTTTTTATAAAACAAAATATTATTACAGCAAATGATTTACATTTTTATGATGGATCTTCTACGGCGGATATAATTGCTGGCGATGTGTTTTTTGAAATTTTAGATCCACCAGAACTACGTTATTCTTATCGGATCAGACCAGCAAAGGACTTCGGTACTCCTTTCGTAAGTACGTTTTTCATATATTTCTTTACAAAACTCGATAACTAATATATATATATTGCGATCATAATTCTGGGGTTGTCTGCAGCTATTATTAATTATGTTCAAATAAATATTTATCGCATGTTGGTTTTGTTTTCACGTAAACATCGGCTGCAATTCAATTATGTATCCATCATTAATCAGATTAAAAGATACACCTATTTTTAAAGATATAACAAAACATTTTTTTTTTTCAGAACGGTAGTATTCACTTTGAGAAGATTCGTTTAGTCCCAACACTTCCATTGCATAGTTGTTCAGATATAATAAACGCAGATGATGTAATTGGCAATATTGCTTTGTCTGAGAGAGGGTAAGATCATACTTTAACTGAAGTTACAAAGAACAAAATGACATTTGCTTGCCGATTATTAGATATATTTGTGTAAGTTTCATATAACTATTAACCTGTTCATACCAGCATGATACAATGGTAGTTCTACTCTGTTTCTCACTCATAGATGACCTGTATTAGCAAAATTAAATAAAACTACATGAAATTAATATAGTTAATATATAATTATATAATATGATATATAGTTAAAAGCTACTTTTAATTTTATTAATGTGTATACAATTTCACAATTTTTAGGGAATGTTCTTTTGTATTCAAAACTCTTAAAGCACAACAAGTAGGTGCTCAAGCTGTTATTATAACTGAATCTATGGATAAATGGGATGATGCATTGGATCATCTTATTGAGATGGTTGATGACAGGTGAGAATGTTTCAATTTAAATAAATGAGGGCATTGTGGAGTAACAACACCAACTAACTCTAAATACAATGTTGGGTTTGATTCCAATTTGGAGGAACAATGTATTGTCATTTCCTCCCTGTATCTTAATATTAGGTTCTCTCTGTCTATTTTACTATATGTGGGGTACTGGATGACGCTAAATATATTTTTTATTCCAATTAATTTAATGCCAATCTTTAATATTTTTATATGTCAATTCTATTTTACATAATTTCAGGATGGAGCTAGATGTTAATATTCCAGCTGGGTTTTTGCTGGGTCGTAGTGGTGCAACAATAATAAGAACATTAAGAAGGTTACAGCAGGATTATGCCATTATAAATATGCCAATAAATATGACGCATGTGCCAATTAGTAAAATTAATCAACCTCCATGGATATCATGGTAAAATAAAAGTTACAAATGACATGGAATCTATACACTGTGTTAATTGAGAATTACCCATATTAATAAGATTTAATTAAACACAATAAAACTTATATTATAATTACATATATGTAAATATATTGCATACTAATCCTTGAAGATACACATGGATGAAGGAAAAAATGTCTGATAATTTAAATTTAAGGAAAATTTACTTAAAATTTCAAAAAAATATTTACCTATTAACATTTCAGAAGGACTTTAAACATTAATTTACAACAATAATTACTATTATTGTATTCACACTTCCAACTCTGATGCAGAATCATAACCAACTGTAGTAATCCAGGAAAACTGTAAGAAATAATTAATAGCATAAATAAGGAATTTATTATATATCTTTAATATATATTACCTTACAAAAATTTTTGAGGGTGGTGATCATTTTCCATTGACATATAAAAGTTGTAAATCTGAAATATCTGATAATCAACTATCAAAGTCCAGCTAAATTATAAGAATGAGATGCAGCTAAAAGCTAAAAGTTGTTGAGTGTGATAAGCATTTCCTAATGACATAAACGTCAAGGTCTGGAACATCTAATGAAAACTAAAACAGTCCAGCTAAATTATAAGAAATAATGAAATTCCGCTATAGCAAAAGTTGTTGAGTGTGATGAGCATTTCAAGCATGCTCAAATAACATACAATTTTTTCCTAAAAACACTTGAATAATTTTGAACAAAAAAAATGGGTGAAGCTCGAGGTCACTAGCTTATGCATAAAACTACAAAATTTCAGAAATTCCTATTTATCCATAAATGTACTCATTATATATTTTTATATTTATATATTTCAAATTCAATTTTCATTTGAATATTAAATGACTATTAGAAATATTATCTATGGGGTAACTTTATATATCAAGTTCACGTGCATCCTGCATACAGCAGGGTAGGCAGAGGATGTGTGTGAAGACACACATCCCAGTGTGTTAAGACACTCCGTTCCTCGCTTTCCGCCAATTCTTTCGACGCATTTTGAGTTCAGTGGAGGAAATCAACGCTGGGCTTTTTGCCTTGGTGCCAATATTAAGAAATAATTAATTCCCTTGAGTGGGGATCGATAGTCTACATACTAGAACTAACCTAAATTAAAAATAAACTTTCCCTTGCTTTGTCTATTATTCTATTTTAACAATTTGAAAAAAATTCAAAGTACTTGTCATTTTTTAAATTGACAATTTTAGGCATATTAAGTTATGTAGGTAGGATTTTTTTTTAATTTACACAAAATCTTAATTGGATATCTTTAATATATAGATAATCCTCAATATCCTAAGGAGAATATACAGTACACTTAGGTACACACATAACACAACCAAATTAGAAAATATATTTTATAAAACATATTAAAATAATCTATACTTCTGACAAACATTGAAGAACTTAAATAAATTGTAACATTTTTAAAGTATTATTTCACATTTAGGAAAGTGTGGAAACCTGGTCTGTTTTCAGGAGGCGCGGATTGAGTCCTGCTACGTTAAAATTTTTGTACGTTTTCTAAATAAGTAAATTTGTAACATGCTTATATTATACTTTTCTGTCAATATTGTGGAATGACTTTAAAAATGTTCAAATAAACAAAATTTATTTCTTATTTCCTTATTTCAATATAATTATGTTCTGTAGTAATTTTGTTAACTTATTATTAATAACAGCAGAGATACAAGAATTGTGAGATTTTATCCATGTTCTTAACATGTATCAGTGCTATATACAAATTTGAAAAATGAAATGAGAATCTACTGCATCCATAAGCATCCTATAAATCGTGTTATTCTTATTTACAAGCTACACTAACTTCCAGATTACAACTACGTTTTTAGATATATATGTATAAGATTACTTTGTTGTCTGTCTGTCTGTCAAGAGTCTTTATCCTAGGAACGCATTGATATATCGGTTTGAAATTCAAACCATCTATTGAGATCTATGGTCTTGATTTCCAGTAAAAAGTTCTTGCTAAGCTAAGCTTGAATTTCAGGAAAAGCTCGAGATTTCCAATTTTCGTATTTTTTTTAAATATTTCATAATTTTCGTTTGTCCAGTATTTTTTATATTTTTGGTTCTTACATTTATTTAATAATGGTTAATTGTTACGTATTATGATTTTATGGCTTATGAACAAAACTATAGAAACAATGCATGCTATATGTTTATTAAATAATTAATATACATATAGTTTATTAAGACAATCTCAATCAATCAATTCGACTCTATTATTTTGTTTGTTACCTCAAAACATTTGACTGTGAACCGATTTTGATAATTCTTTTTTTATTGGAAAGTTAAGAAAAAATTATACACGGGTTTGGTTAGCTTCTTATTATAGAATCCGAAATTGAAGAAGTCTGTTTTTTTTGTTAAAAAATATTATTATTGTAGTGTATACATATATGATTGTTGATTTATGTAAAGAAAGTACAAAAAAATATATATATTATATGTATTTTACAATATAACAAAAACATGCTGTAACTTTTTTTTCTTTAACCATGTCCCGAAATTGGGAATTTAGGAAGATTATTTTTCTTGCTCTATCTGTTTTTCATGAAAAGATATTGCTTGTACGAAAAGCCTTTTTTATGTTTTTATAAATCTTTATAAAAAAACATAAAAGTTAAGTTTCATTTTTACATAATTTATTGTGTATGTAGATCACCTGGATTTCTTCTATTTTGAAATATTTAAAAAAAGCTCAAAAAAATTGTTTTCAAAAATTAAAACTATAAAGGTATTAAAAAACTAATTATTATCATTAAAAAAATATCGACCATTTCCGTTTTTGTCCATGGAATTCGCCAAAAGAAATTTCAAAATGTAGCAAAGTTATCATTACATTTATTTCGAAAATAAAGACAATAGGTAGGTATTTTTAAAATTTATATTTAAAATTATTGTTGATGATAAAAGAAAATAATAGCACACTCGATGTATTGTATATTGTACTTTACAGCATATTCCATTATTGCTGGAATTGTTCCGAATTTACATAAATAATTTGATATTACATTTAATAACAAATATTAATTGATTTTTAAATAACTTTAAAGTCAACCACGCTTCGTTGAAATTACCAAATTGTATATCCGATAATGGATAAGCCTTTTGTTTTCTAAAATATTACCTAAACATTTGTTTTTTTTTTTTTTTTGAGGCCGGTCGTGGCGCAGCGGCACGAGGTGTGACTGCCAAATCGACTGGTTGTGGGTTCGATCCCCACTCGAGGAGATGAAATATTTACTTAAATTTATATTTCCATTTCTTCGCTCTGGTGTCGAGGTTAAGCGCGGCGTTGAGTTCTGCCACTCAACACGCAATGCCTCCAAAATTCGGCAGAAAGTGGGGAACGGAGTGTCTTAACACTAGGTTCCCTCTGCCTACCCTGCTGTCTGCGGGATACAGCGTGAAGCTAATTTAATTTAATTTTAATTCTTTTTTTATCATTAACATTAACTTCAATAATTAACTATTTTAAAATATATTTTTGGTCGTAATAGTAAATTAAAATTATATTACCGTAAAATAGATGAAATGTTTAGATTTGCGGGATTCTGGATGTGACAAAAAATATATTAAATGATATACTAATTATGTTTTCTTCGATTGTAGGTATAATTATTAACATTCACGTTGTACTAAATTAAATAGCATTCCTCTCATTTATATCCACAGTTAGTATATGAATGTATGTTATAAATACAACTATGAATATTATAAAGAAATTTTGCTAACTAGTCAGTCGTAAAATATGTTAGAAATAAACTTAGCACTAACAAGGAAATCGTCCAATGTCGAGGTTTGATCGTAACTTTAAAGTACACAAGTAGTCACTTATACTGCTCAATATTTAATGTTTTTTAATAATTATTTAAACTTAAAGTGATGCTAAAATCATATAAGTATATAATATATCCATATAGGTATATTTAATATCGTTAACGACTGTACCTTGGTATTTTAATAAGGTTTAGCTTATGCTAGCTTAGCTTTATTAACTTTTATTGCAATACCTGCAATTGATATGAGTATATAATATTATGATATCTAATTTATATGTAATATATTGTATTATGTTTATGAGACTTAATAAAATCCAAAGTGTTTTGTTCAGACGAAAAAAATAAATGTGTTCAAAATGACACGAAAAGGCAGCGTGTGAGCGATTATATTATAATATATATATATATAACTGTTATTTATACTTAGTTAAATTGATTTTTTGCAAATAAATAATTTGCAATAAAGTAATGTTTTTTGTTTTTTTAAATTTTAGCATCCTTATAATTATACTTAGTTGCAGGACGGTCAACGAGTCGCTGCCGCCCCGAAGTTAGCTGTAAATGGTTGTGCAGATTTGATTTTACGAACAATCCGCAAAAGATCAGTAAACCTAGCTTAAGGGCAGCCACGTCTCGTTGACCGTACTGTACAATACCTACCACTTCTATAGGCACGGGTCATTATTTTCATGATAAATAATAATTCATTCCCCGGAGTGGGAATAATTAAATTAAAAATTCATTTTTTTTCATTTTTAATTTAATTATTTTCTTTGCTCTGCTACAGAGCGCGGCTATGAGATACACCACACAACACGCATCTACCCTACCCTACCCTGCAAGCGGGATACAGCGTGAACCTAATAAAAAAGTATCTAAATATGTAGATACTATAAAGCAAAACAATAAATGAAAGATTATAAAGTTTTGAGAATAAAAATAGAATTATTGTAAAGTAACACTTAAAAAAAATTGCTTAAATTATATTTGATGAAAAGTACACTTAGTAACCAGTATTAGAATCACGAGGCCAAGTAAACATTTTCTTTTCTTATATTTACCATCTGTGTGCCACACAAAAGTCTAAATCCCTTACAATTTTGTCGTAAAATTTTAAAATTAACAATTTTGTCGATATAATTAAGTGAAAAAAATGAGTAACAAATGTAATTGACTTCATTATCTTGCTCATGAAAACTAATTTAAAAGAAGTTTAAAATAGGTTAACTATAAAGTAAACACATTTTACTTTATTACGATAAACAGACACTGTTTAACTTGTTGTGTTACTTACCTGTGTTTTTTTTTAAAAACGTTTTTACGCACTTTAAAAATACAAAGAAATTATAGCTGTATACGGTTCATGTACCATATCAATTTGCTCAATTAGCCTCTGAATAAAATATATGTTTTTCTTTCATAACTCAATGTTATTTGAAAGTTTAACATTTTTAAGGAAAATAAATCCTAGGAAGATACAAATTTCAAGACAAAAAAATTGCGTGGAAAAATTGTGCAGCAGGTGCAGGTTCAGCGGGTACATGAGTAGGTAACAATTTATATACAATGTTTCGATCGTACTGAATAATGTATTCTTCCGTATTAAATGATGTAAAGAAAACTACTAATAATAATAATTCATATAATGTATTTTATTGAATTAACTTTTAACAGTTATAAAATATATCTACTAATACTGTTGAGTTTGGAACAGTGTGGACTTGTGACCACATGAGTAGGCTTCAGAGGCCCCTTTATAATTAACTAACACTAGCCTTCACTGCTCCAGCCCAATGTAGCAAATTACCTCAAATGTAAAAGTACCGCTTTTTATAGACTAATTTATAATCATGGCTTATTACATAAAAGTAAAACACAACATATTATCATCCGTAAATATTGCAAGTTAACAGTACTATACCAGTATATTTAAGTTATAAATAAGTAAGGAAAGTTGTTTTAAACCTGAAAAATAAAAAGTTTTGTTCAGTTCTTTGTCACATATAGAGAAACTAACGTAGGACCTATTTAGAAAGTGGGGCAAAGTAATAAAATATTGAAGTTGACCGTATCGCAACCATGGGAATTGTAACACATGACAAATGTATGTACCTACACTACTTTAATCTATTATTAAGAAAAATATATACTCTCGATGCATATTAAAGTTAGTAAATGGCATTTAACTTATACTCAAGAAATATAAAATGTTACATATGAGAATTAGTTAAATAACAGGTAATTTCTTTATTTCTTATTATTGGAATTAAACAAAGGGGTAAAAATAAATACGAATAATCATTATCGATCATTTCCTGTTAATGTGTTGGTACTTACCTATTAAAACTTATAGTGAGTGACAATGGTCTGAAGATGATTTATTCTATTAAACATTTCGTTAGGCGTAAGCTTAGATTCTAAAAATAGAGCCATTAAATCACTCTTAAAAATAACATTTGCTATTAGAAATCAATTAAAAAAATAAATAAATCAGCTTCACGCTGTATCCCGGACACTGCACGGTAGGCAGAGGGAACCTAGTGTTAAGACACTCCGTTCACCACTTTCTGCCGAATTTTGGAGGCATTGCGTGTTGAGTGGCAGAACTTAACGCCGCGCTTGTCCTCGGCACCAGAGCAAAGAAAATATAAATTTAAGTAAATATTTCATACCTGGTACCTCGCTCTGGTGTCGAGGCTAAGCGCGGCGTTGAGTTCTGCCACTCAACACGCAATACCTCCAGAATTCGGCAGAAAGTGGGGAACGGAGTGTCCTAACACTAGGTTCCCTCTGCCTACCCTGCTGTGTGCGGGATACAGCGTGAAGCTAATTTATTTTTTTTTAATTTTAAAATATATATTAATTCTTTTACACTGAATGAACGGTGACTGTGACGGGGCTGGACTTTTTACTCTCGTCTCATTTGTATTTTGTATTTCGAGTTGTCTTGATTTTTATATTTGCGTTAATAATATACCTTTCCGTTATATCAACAAGAACAGCGTTAAGTCCACGATTTTTTTCTTTTAGGGTTCTGTACCTCAAAGGGCACCTTTCAAACCTTGCGGACTCTACATTGGAGTAGAGCGAAAGTTAATTATTACAGGAACCGATTTTTTTTTCTTAAATTTTTGATTTTCTGAGGTAATTACAGGCCCATAGTTGTAAAGAGTACTCATGTAAAAATTTTGGTTTATAACTCAATATCATAAAAACTTTTAAGGACACAAGGAACCATAAAATCACTTTGTTGTCCGTCTGTCTGTATGTTTATTAAGAGCCTTTATCTCAGAAAAGATATGACCTTTTATATTGCAAAAAAACGCGTAGATATTTCGGCACTACAAAGGGAATCAAAATTAATAGAGTCAACTGGAGTTGACCTGGAATTATGAAACTTGGCAGCTAGTATCTATAGGTAGTACTAGTTTAGGAAAATTTTTGAAAACTATACATTTGTGGTCAAATCATAAAAAAATAAAAGCCTTAAAAGGAGGGTAAAATTTGGTAATAAAGCCACTAGTTTAAGTGAGGTATCAGATGAAAGAGCTCTGGCTAAGCTAAGCTTGAATTTCGAAGCTTTTCTGGTGAAAAGTTAGTGTTTCTTGAGGTTGCTCGCTAACCTATAGAAGGAAAAGGGGTGCTTTCGAAAGACAGTAAAATTTTAATAGAGCAACCGCCGGTTCGTCTCAGATCTGAGGCTACTGCCTAATAACTTGGTAGCCATAATATTTTCTTACGTGTACTACGTTTTATTACAATATTTTAATTATAACAACCACAACCACAAATATTAACGGCTTCCTTCGTAGAAGTTTATAAAATGTGGGTTCATTGCGTATGCGCATATATATGTATAAATTTAATAGATACGCATGAACAAGCTCGAACAAGGGATATTTAAAAATTGTAATGAACTGGAAACAACGAACGAGTTTACAGCTACAGATAACAGTTAGTGCTTAAATAAAATTACAATAATACCTAGTTAGCCAAAGTCTGGGTAAATGAGTCACGGGTGAAACATATTCTATGAAAATAAGAAGATTTTCAATTTAATGTTTCAATCGTGTTTCGTCGTAGAATTCCTTTATTTTAAATTAAGATATACATATATTTATAATTTAAAAAAATCTCGTGATATGTTTTTTTTTAACTGATAATACACAATACTTTCTTTCAAATAAGTGTGATAATTGCCTGAAGCTATCTCTGAGACATTTTCTATGAGCAAGAGCGTTATCTCGCTATATGATATGTAAAATATTCGGTAAAGTTTTGAACATTATGAACAAATGAGAAATCTCTCACCTTTCAGTACATTTTAAAGACAAGATGTGTTAAAATGCGGAAATTAACGCCGTAGAATAAAAGCAATAAAATGAACTACGACATCATTTCCAATGAAAATTCTTTGTGTTACCAGAATTATAAAAAAATATCTAGGTATATATCGCTCTATGAGTGTAATTTGAACCTAAATATAAACCAAGGAACTTGTGTGGTTAATATATTATAATATTTATGAATATATTATACAAATATTTATGAACAATGTTATTTTAAATAATATAATATTAAAGTTAGTGAAAACAGAGAGTTTTTAGAGTTTATTTTTTATAATTTACTGTAACTTCTAAATTATTTGACTCTATCACGCTCTAATATCCCCGGTTTAAAAGCGTACAACAATAGCCACAGTTACGCCCGTCGATTTCTCTACTGCGAACAATGTTTATGTAGAAAAAAACAGTTTTCGCTTGAGCGATCAAGCACGACGGACACGGCGTGTGCGCTGTGCTCTATGCACGCCATCTTGGATGCGCGGATTGAGTTGCGCACGCGCACGGAGATCATATTTTATTTATATTCACCTACTGGTTATATAGACAATACTTTATTGTAAATAAGTATCTAAATACTATTGTTGATTTTTTATCCCTAATTAATAATGTATTAGACAATTTTTATAGGATTTTTCTAGGACAAAAAATCACAATACTATATTTTAAAAATTTTACTTAGATATATTCACTTTTAAATATTATTTAATATATCTTTTCCCATCACTTATTATACATTTTTGTTTCTTTGCACTCACGTATCATGGTCCTCCAATAAATTTTATAAATTTGTTGGAGGACCATGTCAATATACATAGAGAGATCTACTGCCTTTTATTTTTTTTTTTCGGAATTAATTTTCCATCTATGACGATGGGCGTTGTTATTGTGAACTGCGAATGTATTCCATTATTTGTGAATATGGTCGACAAGCCCAGAGGTGTTAGCTTACTGTATGTTATGTTACGTTAGATTTTGATTTGATTTATGACTGTATATAATAAATAATAAAATATTCAACTAAAAAGAGAGAAGAAATGTCATTTTTTTTCCTAGGTACAAAGGTAGTAAGTTCTCGCAGAGTTTTGGTTAATATATGAGTGTTAATCTGAGCTAGTTAGTCCTGGCCTCGTAGTCTAGATCTTCAAGCACTAATTGTAATCACATTCATATCTATGTATGTACATACGTAACCACAGAAGGATTTCTAATTGTTTTATTTAGCATCTATATACTCAAGGACTTGAGTCATTTTACGCAATAGTAAATATGTAATAGCTATTAGAAAATTCTCAATTTATGTTGTTTTTATTTCTAATTATTTATAAAATTAATATAAAAATAAAAGTATAAATGAGAAATCAATTGGCACAGTTTCCTTCGGTCGACTTGGATTGCCAATTTTGTAGAGCCTCTACTTATGTATAAGTATAACACACAGATAAGTATGGTCTATTATAATTTTAAACGCATACTAACAACTGATATTCAGACAAATCATATAAACATGATTTGACTAGCAGATTTAGTCGACCCATAATATTTATTAAACCCTCTCCACGTCACGCCACTGGCCGGTTTCTTGGAAAGCAGGGGATCCGTCCATGAACCTAGGTGGCGGAAGCCAGCAGTACGTACCGTCAGCAGTACTTAAAATAAAATCAGCTTCATGATGTATCTCGCACATAGCAATGTAGGCATAGGGAACTTAGTGTCTTAAACATTCCGTTCCCCACTTTCCACCGAATTCTGGAGGAAGTCAATGCCGCGTTTTGCTGCGACATCAGAGCGAAGAAAATGGAAATATACATTTAAATAAATATTTCATTTTATCGATTGGGGATCGAATCCACAACCAGCGTTTACAATCACACTTCGTGCCCTTGCGCTACGACTGGCCTCAACAGTATCTAATTAATATTAAAGAAACTAGATAAGACGATATTGTACATCACTAAATTATCTACAAAAAAATTGTAAAAATTTTTAAGATTTTACGATTAAAAGAGTTACATCACTAGTAGCTCTACATGATATAGAAGATACAGTTGCTTCCCACCGTTGTTGTTATTGTTAGCGTCGATCCGTAGCAATGCGTTTGCATTCTCACAAACTACGCAACGGATTTCAATGATCGTTTCGATATTAGACAGAATGATTAGAGAGAAAGAGTCTATTTTGTATAATATTTAGTGTTGAAATATTGTACGAAATAAATAATATAACTCTGCGACTTTAATTACTTGAAATGTACGAATTAAGCGGACACGTACATACGTAGGTACGTGAGTTACTTCTTCTTTTATATTCTAAAAAGTCTAAGTCTGGTTAAAAATTTTGTTAGTAATCACTAATTGTTAATTATTATAATTATTTTTTGCCGCACATAGTAGGGCTGGCAAAGCAAATCTGGAAACCTAGTGTTAAGACATTTCATTCCCATTAAGACAAATGTGTTCATGATTTAGCTTGAACGGCAGTCCGTTCCAAAATTTCAACCGAATTATGAGTCATTGTGTGTTGAGTGACAGAACTCAACGTCAAGCTTTACTTCGTTACCAGAGCAAGAAAATTAAAATATTAAACATATCTCATAGTCATAGTTATTAACAGTAACTTTATAGGTAATACTATCAATAATTTGTGGTATAAACACTTCGTATGTTAATATTGTTTTTGACGTGGGCTGTAGTGATTACTTTGAGACCTAGTTCGGGAGCTCGAGTTATCACGAATGTTGCCACAAAGGCGGTCGTTCCGAGCCACTGGTGGATTACAAAGAACAATAAACTGTTAAGTACTTTGAAGACAGTTTATTACGTGCATCAAAACAATGCGTAAATATATGCTTTAGATGGAAATCATAATAAAACATGTATTCATACCTATCTATATAAATGATTTACTTTTATATAATTCTAATCGAGCCCAGACGTGGTGCAATACTGTGGTTGTGGGTTCGATTTCCACTCGAGGAGTTGAAATATTATATGATATAATATTTTCACACGTTTGGTGTCGTGCAATGCCGCCAGAATTCGGCGAAAAATGAGGAACGGAAGTGTCTGAATAGGAACGTAGTGCCTTTACACTAGGTTTCCATGTTCCCTCTGCCTACCCTGCTAATGTACAGGACAATACACAACGACAATACAATATAGCGTGAAGTTAAACAAAATAATATAATTCTAAAAAGTGTGTATGTATTAAAGGTTTAAAATATTGTTTATTAAATATGTATTAAAAAACAAACGTTGTACTGCAAGGTTTATTAACATTAAGCATTCAAGACGCCAATCCCGGAACATTTTTAAAAACGTTACTAGCACTACGATTCCAATGAAAAAGAAAAGTGTAATTATGTAAAACATTGCAGTTATTAGCATTGCATCAACGATGTAGGGTTACTGTTTTATCGACCTTTCATTTTCGCAACGTGTCAAAACAGACGCACTGCGCATGCGCGCGAAATTTGACATCTCTGACACTAAAACATGGATTTATACTGTCTAAACCTACATTGAAATTGTAAAGCAATCGTTTTCTTTGAGCGCAACAAAATCCTTATTAACTGCACCATGGTGTTAATTTAGAAAACATTTTTAATTTACACAACCAAAGTGAATTTGAATTTGATATCTGGTTGTTATCACCCAAACAGCCGCCATAATTTGGACAGAATAATCGTGACTTTAAGTGATTTCGCTATTAAATTGACTTATTTTGTGAATTATGAATAAATGAAAAGACTGAATTGTAATGTAGTCGGAGGACTAAGCACTTGGAACCTTGTTATGACTCCGTGTGATAGTGTCTCAGATGGATTGACCTAAAATGTAGAACGTTTAAGATATTTCCAACATGAACTAGCCTTTAATTAGTATCAACAAAATACATATCATTATTGTGCCTGTAGATTTAATCCTTTTACATTAAATTTACTGAAAAATTTAGAAATATTCTATCGTGGTTTTATAAATATTTTCATTAAAACAATCGTGGACTTTATACACTTATACAATTATAAACAGAATGTAAAGGCAACTGGGAAAATAAAAATTTGGTAAGTACATCATTATAATTTTAATATAGTTTAAATTGTTTGTGCTATAGTTAGACCCCGCTTATTATTAAAAGTTGTAATTGTAAATATCAAACACACATATATTTCCATTTATTAAATATTCTAAATAGGTATATGTATTCAATAAACAGAAGGAAGCGTATGTATATTTATATTTAAAAATGTTACGTATAAATTCGGCTATATTTCAAATCGGCTTAAATTAAAATAGTATACATAGTAAATAATAACTATATTTTTAATTATGAGTTCTGGTGCTTACATGATTTTTAAAAGTTCTAAACTTACAAGTTACAATTTTATAGAGAACCTAAAGTTTGTCAAAATACATAGAGATCATTGTTTAAGTGAAATTTTCGACAGATGGCGCTCTAAAATAAACTCTGAAGTCAAGAAATGCGACCTAATTAATCTAAGCTAAATAAATATAATTATATACTTATTTTGAATCAAGTTAGTGTCATACGAAAATATTTTTTCAATGATGCGTAGAATTGCGAAATCAACGTTGCCCTATAATATATTATGTAGACGATAGGACGTGATTAAGTACAGAAAAGTCGTAAAAAGAAAGATACATTACTCTTCCCTTTGTAAAGGTAAAATAACATTTTTGTGAATAGAAAACCAATAAGAAACACATTAACATACATTTGCTTACACATTTCCTTAACAAAGTGATAACTTGAACGAACTGACAGGAAGTCAAATAAAGGCGTGTTAGGTCAACAGAATATAACTTTTTTTTTCACTTTATATAATTTTTTATACATTAATAAATTGAACAGCATTTTGCTTGTAGTTATAGGTTCAATCCAGATCTTGACCGTGACAATGACTATAAAAATTGGTTAAATGCGGGGAATGATATAAGGTCAAAACAAAGTACGTGCGTTTCTGGGACTTAAATATTAGGAAATGATAAAATTAATTAGGTTTACAATTTTTTTATGAAATTAACGTTAAGAAGCCGATTTTTGAAAAAAAAATCACTTCCGCTTTCAACTACTTTTAGTATTTATCTCGTCGCGTTTTTTCTCGTAGCTTTTTTTTGTTTTATTCAGTATCGTGTGTGTCCTTCTCTTTGTTGTACACATTCCTGGAGGGCACACTTTCAATCAGGTGTTTCTTGAGGAATTTGCTCCCAGTTGATTTGAGCATTTCAATCAGCTTTTGCTCGTTTTGTACGGGCAGGTCAGTGCTTCGAACGCTTCGTTTGAGTAGATCCTACATGTGTTCTATAGGGTTGAGGTTTGGACTGGCCGCGGGTCATGGTAACACCTCAATATCAGCCTCCTCTAGAGCTGGTGGTCTGGTGACTCGACAGTGAGCGCGTGAATCGTCGTGCATCAACTTGAATCTTGCACCAATTCTCTGAGCAAAAGGCACCACAAGAGGACTGATAACCTCTTCAATGTATCGCTGAGCTATTACAGTGCCTCCGTTAAGGATTACTAGCTCAGTTCTATCCGATCGTGACATTGGGACCCCCGAATCTGTTACTTTCTCGGATGTAAGCATCTGATAATCGCTCCCCTTCACGTCTCCAAAATCTAACATTACCATCACAAAAAAAAATCATCTTACTCTCATCAGTGAATAACACTGTCCAGTCCCTTATGCCCCAATCAAGTGTTGCCTTCCATATGCTAAACAGTTTGCATGATGAGCACTTGTTAATGGAGTTCGAACTACTCGTCTTCTGGAGAACTGCTGGTCTTCGTGCAATCGGTTCCTAATGATTTGGTCACTAACGCGGGTACCTGTGGCTTGCCGCAAGCTGTTTTGTTTGCAATGAGCGGTAATAAAACGCTCTCTTCGCGCAGTCAACCGAACATAACGGTCTTCTTGTGCGGTAGTGCCTGTAATTCTGCTTGAGCCTCGTCTTCTGGATACCGTTTCTTGAAAACGATTCCAAGCATTTTAGATTGCTTTTTATCAATAGCTAGTGTAGAGCTACAGAACGCTGTGAATGTCATTCTTCAATTAATGTTACGGCTCTGGTTATGATTGGCAAGTCTATATGTCGTCGAATATACGGCATAGCGCAAAAGATCAATTAACACGATAGTTAAACAATATTCGAATTGTACACGACTAATTCCAAACTTGGATGATTTTATCTATCAACTTAAATAATAGTACAATCAAGTGGTTTCAAAAAATCTCTAAAATTACCCACTTTAACATTTTTTTCTGGTAGTAAGGATACTACGGAAATAGGACTTGTCAGCATCTAAGATGAACGTATCATAAGTATCAACCACTCAATATTGCATTCATGTGAATAAATCCTTTTTTTTGATTTGACTGATATATATATATAAATATATATATATATATATATATATATATATTGTTTGGACGTCAGTCATTTACTTCATTATCATATTTCCGTTGCAAAAAACGCCTTATAACGCAGTTCAATTGTACAAGAATAATCTTTAAGAAAGTAAATAAAAACATAGCTTTTACAAAAATTGATTTTTTTTAAATATTTATTTAAAAAATCAAAATCTAAATTAATAATTTCAATTATCAACTACCATTTGCAAATTTGCACATACATATACATATGTATGTCTTATGATACATATTATTAGTAAAACAATATTTAAAGACTCAGTCACTTACTTAAGCGTTGTTTAAAATTAGTGATTTTTCTGGATAAATATTTGGTCAATACAGATGCCTTTCCGGTCTAGTTAAGACAAAGTGTGTTTTCAGGGGCCCCTCTCAACCAATACACTTCAAAGGACGTATGTTTTACATGTTCGGTGGAATTTCTATCATTATTCTTACTATTTATTTATTTATTCTAATTTCCTTTACTATTTAATTATAATTCTAATTTGCAAAAGAAATTTTGATATTGGTGGAATATAATTCACTTTACTTACACAGTACAACAAGTTATGTAGAACAATGGTTTACTAGAATAATGAAAGAGTTGAATTACATGGAAATTGTTATCGTATATTAAAAGTATCTTGCTATATACATATTATCACCGTTTCCGTTACAGTACAGCTGTGTATTTTATTTATATGAGCCATGTTAACTTAACTATTTTTTTTAGTATATTGAAACATTTGCTGGTCCCTTCTGGTTTCATTAGCTCATTTCAAAACTTTAGCACCTATAGAGATATAGTCAAAATAAAGGTAAAAATAAAATAGAGTCAACCTTATCTTTTACTATATCAAAACTGATGATGAATGAAGATGATGAACTGAAAGATGTAACTAAATTTTTATATTCATAATAATTCCATAAATATATTTAAAAAATATTCATATACTTGAAGCGGGCGAAGCCGCGCGGGTCCCCTAGTGGTTATTCATATACATAAATGATTTCGTCTATAATAGCCTACATCTCATGGACGTATCACTTATGCTACTTCCTATATAAATCAACATTTTCGCTATCTAGATTCTAGAATTCATATTGCTTGCCAGAAATGTACTTGCATCTCTTTCATAAAATTCGACATTGCGAATATCATTTCTTGTACCAAAGAATTTTCAAGATTTTATGTTAAGCGATATTATGCATAATATATTTATGAGGCAGGTACATATACATATATAGCTATATACTTAGTCTTGCCGTAAATATCGTTATAAAGAAAAATAACACTTTTTTTATTGTACGTAACATTTATTACCATTACGGTATGTTAGTTTAATACTTGGTCTCCATTTGTCTTCCAAATTCTTCACTGCCAATCGTATGGATTTTTTTAGGAATTCCAAAATTATCATGGTATTTAATCATAATCCAGTGGATTGAGATCAAGACTAGATGACGGCCAGCCTTTAGCTCTGATGAAGTCTGAAGCTTGAGACTATGACCCGGTGCCGGGTCTTGCTGAAATGATCATTCTTGATTATTGAACATGGTGTTGTTAATTGGTTTAAGTAATTCTTAAGAATGGTATCTTAATACACTGGTACCGATACTTTTTCACAAAAATATTGATTCATAGCTAACACCCCACTAAACCATCACTGAAGTCGAATAATACCCATGTTGTTCTCTGTTGACTAATTGGAAAGCTTATTTAGAGCTCTCAGCATAAGTACGGTCATTATGTTTGTTAAAATATTGCTCAATTGTAAAAATTTTCTCATCCGTAAACATTTTTTTTCTGTGACCTCCCTTACCGCTTAAGTAGATTTTTTGATTTTACCAACCTATCTTATCAATTAAGAAATGACCAATGCGTCTCTTATAGACTGCAAGTATTAAGTCATCTTTTAAAATACGCGACATGGTTTTAGATGCTATCTTTATCTCTTGAGATAAAATCTTTTGCTTTCTCTTACTGCTTTGGTCGCCTTTTTTATACGAACAGTACGGCCAAAATTTTTTATGTCAAAAAAAAGAGGTTTCATTGTACCTAAAGCACGGTGCACAAAATTGATCTAATACTAAAGCGTATGGAGGGTTTTAAAAAATGTATACTATATTTACTTTATGTAATGCAATTATAGCGGTTTTCTTTATCACCCGAATCCATTTTAATATAATATCACAAAATATTTTACAATATATTGGCGCGAAAATAAAAAGACACAATGAACAATCATATAGAAATGACAAATTCCAAATTCAAAAGTATTATTTTGTTTATTTTTAATTATTACAATATTTATGGTCAGTATAGGTATTTATGTACGATGTTAGAAATTATATTTTTATATTTTAATACATTCATTTCCAATTTTCATATATTGCTAGGTATAATTCCTATACTTTCCACATACTTAAAAAGATATTGTATATTTAAAGTCAACGCTGATCGTAGATATTTACTTTAAGCCTCCATCTATAGAGCTTAGACAGATTCGTTTTAATTTACAATCAAACTTGTAATTGCACAAATAAATCTTTGCCTCAAATACATTATAAATTCCAATAATATATATTATAATATGTATATATGACTTTTTTTTTATAAAAATAAAAAGAATGTTAATTGAGAGAAGAGAATACTTTGCTTTATGTTTATTGGTATTGTTTTCATCCATAATAAAACAGGCGAAATATGTGTTAAGAGCGGACGTGCGGGCGGCCGACCGAAACGTACAGTGCTCTGACCCAATGCCCGGTTACGATTTGCAATTTTGCTAAATACAATGTCGTAATTATCTATTATTGGCCAAGCGGATTTCTGTTACACCGGAATTGTATAAAAAAATACAAATATTATACAGTTGAAACAGTTTACTCCGGCCGATGGCTGCAGTTTCTTATATAATAGAGGAAAATTGGTATTTGAAATAATTAGGAAAAAAAAACAATATACCTAAGTAAGGTTATTATTTTTTCCTAGCTATACTATATGGCTTTACGCTGTATCCCGCACACAGTAGAAACCTAGTGTTAAGACACTCCGTTCCCCACTTTCCGCTGAATTCTGGAGGCATTGCGTGTTGAGTGGCCTAACTCAACGCCGCGCCTTGCCTCGATACCAGAGCGAAGAAATGAAAATATAAATGTAAGTAAATATTTGATTTCCTCGAGTGCGGATCGAACCCACAACCAGTCGTGCTTACAGGCACTCTTTGTGTCTCTTAGCCACGACTGGGCTTTTGATTTAATGTATACTATATGGCTATATACATATTGTATACCGTTTTGTTGCATTAAATTTTTTAATACTTTTAACTTTTGGGAAATAATGAAATAAGAAACTAAATCTATTATATTACATAACTTCTTGGACAGTATATATTTTTATTTATATTAATATACGAAGAAAATGGCCATAATAGAGCGAAACTGTAGCAAATTACAAATAAGCACTACTCTTTGTATCGGGGATGCTCACAAAGCATTGTGGATTGTGTAAAATTATTTTCACCGTAAAATTTACTTGTCTTTTGACCAAAATTATGTAAGCGGTACTTAAAATTTCAACTTGCTGTTACATAAAATCATGAACAAGTTGAAAATTTATTAAGAGCGAAATACTTGAATAACTTATAGCTTTTTTAATATTATATTAAAAGTCAAAATCATTGAATGTACTTATGTATATATTAAATAAGTAGGTAAAACTGTTCTACTAAAACATTTTGTCAATCAACATAATTTGACGCGTCCGCGCAACGCACAATAGATCAATGTGTGTCGGACGCGATTTCATTTCCTGCGGGCGCGCGTGTTGCTCCGTGCACCAATTTCCGTTGGAAATACTTTAATCATATTCACTATAGGTGATACAAAGCCNATCGAACCCACAACCAGTCGGTTTTGCAGTCACACCTCGTGCCGCTGCGCCACGACTGGCCTTAACTTAATTTTGGTTATTTTTTTTAATTTTGATTTTTTCTTGAACGAATGATATAATTCCAGGTCGGTTTCCAGGAGGCGCGGGTTCGTGTCCCTCTACGTTCAAATTTTTATACGTTTTCTAAATAAGTATGATATAACCAATGTAGTATCCTGCCTTGCATGACCTAGCACACACAACCTCACACATGTGTACATACAATACGTCGAACGCTGCAATCATTCAAGTGCCTACGCCATGTTCTGGTATGACAATATAGGTTAAGCAGGTTTCTATTGACATGTAACTAAATACAATAGTAATAGAGTAACGTCTGCGCGTTATCAAGATTTCTATCAATTTTATTATAATATGCATTTATACAGCGCTAGCTAAGCCATGCGGCTGATGCTAATGGTTTTCAATATTTTCGCAGAGTCTAGTTGCCAATCTTGCGGATAAGATCACCGCCCGCCTCCCATCTGCACACAGAACGCAGTTTGTTTTATTATCTGGTCTAACAAGAAGTTCACAAATATATACAATATTTATGTACTTCTTGTTGGACTCCCCATTTAGTTTGTTTAAGTAGGTATATTATAAAGAAAAAAAAGTGCGTAAGTTAGTGCACGTATACTACTATGTAATTAATTGTAGCAAAGAAAAAACTCACGATTTTAAGTGTAAAACTAAAATTTATTTTCTTTTCATTTACATATTACAAGTCATATTGTAAATTGTAATCTTATCCGATTAACACTCTCGCCTCGCAATGTTAAATTTCAAGGCGTGAGCCATTTTTTCTTTCTTTCTATATTTAATAGTAATAATTTTATAAACATCAAGTAAATAAACAAACTTAATACAGTCACGTAAAGCTTATAAATATAAATATATTGTACATGTTTCTTTTGAAAAGGAAAATCTTCATAAATAAGTCCGTTATTATTTGTGTTGCGTGGGCGATGTGACTGGCTGAAACGGTTTAATGCTAGAACATTCGTGTTGCACGCAGATACACTCATTTCATTTTTTTCTTTTAAAATGATGACGGAAAAATCGCACTCCGATATATTAGCAGGTATATTTGACAAAGTTTTCACTCGTAACGTCACGTCATTATCCAAAGTGCGTCTAGGTGTATGTACTCTTACATAGTTAAATCACTGTGATTTGTTTCGATTGCATCGCAGCTGCATTTTTTACTCTAGAATTATTATCGTAAGAACGTAGAAAGTGTTGCAGGTTACAATTTTTATAAAGATTTTAATAAAAAAGATGACATTTAATACCAAAGAACATATACTATTTATATCTTGACCGTACACCAAACATAATATATTATAAATGTAACAAATATTTACTCTGTTTCAGTTCCTGATTTTATAATTTACTTATATTTTACTTACCATGGCCATGGCAAATTTGTGTTTGAATGAAAAAATATTTTTAAATTTTACGCCATGCATATTGCATAGCATAGGCAACATGCAAGCTGAAATTGTACTGAAGAATAGTTTTTAATTTCTTTATTCACATAAGTGAACAATGAAAATAAAATTCAAAAATTGTGATACTGATTTGTCCGTCGCGTCATTAAGATATATTTTTTCTTGAAATTACAGTAATAACAAAAAATCATCTTCACACTGTATCCCGCACGTATCAGGGTAGGGTAGGCGTTAAGATACTCTGCTCCCTACTTTCCGCCGAATTCTGGAGGTATTGCGTGTTGAGTGGCAGAACTCAACGCGGTGCTTCGCCTCGACACCAGAGCGGAGAAATAAAAATATAAAATATATCATTTCTTCGAACGGGAATCGAACCTGCAATGACACTAATATCAATAAAAATAAATAGCCTCAACGACAATAAAGATTCTTAAAATACTATGATATCACATACGCTTCTCAGACACACAGCTGTACCGTAATTCATCAGAATTTTTATGTGTGGAGTTGGTAAGCATTACTTGAAACGGGACCATTAATTATATCGTGATACAAAACTAACAGTGCCGCAAGAACGCGTGTAGCGGATTTGTTCAGATGAAGCGCTCAGATTAGCACATTATGTCTCGAACACTGTCCTTATTAAATAAAACATTATTTTAATCTCGGTATAAAACATAAGAATTATTTAAGAAAGTCAAATAAAATAATTTTTAAAAAAGCTTTGATTCCTTCGCTTATGGAGGACGACGTCGTTTTATGGGAGGTAGCTTAAGTTCAATTTATCTATTCAGATATACGTTAATATTTAGTAATTTATTATCTTAAATAATTATTAGCTTTTATATATGTTCACAGTAAAAAATAGGCCCAGATTACCATCAGGTCATTAAAATTTTTAAAAAGTCCTTTTCTTTCAGTTTCTACGAAGAAAATTCCAAAGTGCTTAGCTTAACTGGCAATAACGGTATGCGTGCGGCGGACGGTAACCCACACAAAATTTGTTGTAATAATGGCCGCCCCGAGTAAACTACCTTTTATGATAGCAATTACTACATTATGTCGTTGTAATTTCCCCAAAACGCACTATTCTCGGAGTGTTAGTGTTTTCTTGCGCAGTAAGGAATAATTGAATATGGTTCTCTCTAGCAATGTTTACTTATCGAGAGGCAATTAGAAATAGATGTATGTATGTTAGCTACGTTATATTACTATAATTATTGCTTCGGGGGACTGCTATCGAATTTAATAATTAATACGGAGTTTGATTTGTGATGTTACAACGTATTTCCCACACGATTTTCTTTATAAAATTAATTTGTTTCTATAAATGATAACAATATAGTGGAAGTAGTTGGGCAATATTTAAAAATACAACTACAATATTGATTAATTTGTTACAGGATTAAGAAGTTTTATATTCTTAATCGAAAAAGTTGCCTAAAATAAAAAAAAAAGAATAAATAGATTATTTTTTTTGTTAGCATTATGCATTGTATAAAAAAAACATCGAGGGTCGAGTGTAGATTAGTAGCTTCTATCATTTATGTATCAATATATTATAGTAGTAATAATCAATATTCAAAATGTATAATGGGTATACTACACCTATTAGTAATGTGTTTATAATATTATTATTTTGAAGAATAAGTTTATCAATTATTCTGAAATTCAACTACGAAGTCTAACCTAAATTATAATAAAAACACAGTCTTCATGCATTTACAAAAGTATAACATTGCATTTCGATTAATCAAAATAGTAATATGATACATCTGTTAAATAAAAAATAAATTGCATGCATCACTTTAATAGATACCTGATAATATTCCAAACAGTTGATCAGATTTTTATCAAATATAGGTAAAAGCCAGCAATATTGCACCTGCATACGAAAAAAACGAATTCAAGTTGGCCTATTTATTTAAAAGCTCAGATGCTACAAAAAACGTTGAGATAGGATTCAAACTTATTGTATGTTTTTTTTTGTAAAAAGCCTGAAAGTTTTCCATTACTTACAGTTCTACCTGAGGTTAAAGTATGAAGTTAGAGTAAGACTCTATATAGACGTTTGTATCTACACAGTGTACGTTTTTAAATATTAAAGAATGTGTATGTACCATTTTCAATGCGCGTGTGTTTATCCACACCTATGTTGCAGTCGTTTTACCAACAAACTCATAAAGCATACATATATAATAAGTACGCCTGTATAGAATGGTCGGCGCCACGGCGGCGTGTTGTGGGGCGCGGTTGCCATGGCAACACCCCCACCCACACGCCCCCAGGGGTGCCACCAGCTGACCTGTCGACCTACGACGAGTAACTGTCAATGCTGCAGGGCTTGGCCAGGTCTAAGCTCTTTCTTTTTGTAACCTAAATTTTAAAGTATAAAGCTTCTTAAATGGAACGTGTGGAATTATGTGAAGGTTACTTTTAGAACCACAGAAGATTTATTGTAATATAAAAAAAAACAATATTTGTAGAGTAATATTCAACGTTTAACAAAATTAGGACTTATAAACATTTGTTTTGTCCAAAACATTATTATGAAAATGTAAAAAACAACAAATCGAAGGAAAATTAGGCTGATTTTTGCTAATAGTGATTGCCTTTGTTAAAATTGTTTACAAAGGTTTAGGGTAAATAAGTTTTAATTAATTTTATTTGGACGCGGTGTAGGCCTCGAGCCCGCATTTAACTAGCGTAATGCGCTACGTTTCAAATTCCCCTGCTAATAGGGGTAATGGCTGAGGTTCAATTGATAACACACTAATTCAACATTATTATGTAATTTTTTTGGACATCTTTATTATATGACGCATAAACACGTTGTATATTTTTTTTTCACCTTTACGCTATTCCGTAACAATTCCGCATACAGCAGAGGAGACAGAGGGAACCTAGTCTTACGAAACTGCGTTCCATACTTTCCGCCGAATTTTCGAGGCATTGGGTGATGAGTGGCGGAACTTAACGCCGCGCTTTGCCTCGTTACCAGAGCGAAGAAATGAAAATATTTAAATAAACAATAATTTATTCCCTCGAGTGGAAATCGAACCGTCAACCGTCGCGTTTACAGTCACACGCTTGTGCCGCTGTGCTACGACAGCCTCAAATTTTATATATTATTATAAATATACTTTTTATTTAAATAAATTAATGAGATATTCCGGTTTGAAATGTTTTCCCGTAAATTAACATACGTGCGTACAATTACAGAACTAAAATTAAAAAGAATATATATTGACTAATTAAAACTAACAACGAATCAAAAAGAAAAATCGTGGTGTTTTTAATATTTTAATACAATAGTATTTTTTGAGTTTTCGAGCAGTTGTACCATACAAATGGAAATAACAAGGCCTCAAATGAATTGTTTGAACGAAAAGCTGGATACAAATCTAATCTAAAATGTAAATTACACTTAATTATATTCGAAGCCGGCGGACTGATGTGTAATTAGTCTGTGATAGCTGTAATTATTGAATATTTGTAACGCTCGCTATATTTTGTTGCCATAATATAAAATTATTTAATCAATATAATATTATTATTAAAAAATATTACAGGTTGTTTCGTTAGAAACATTTTGGACGGTCGGTTATGATTTGAGCGTTATAGTAAAAAAAAAACATAGTAAGTAGATTATAAATAAATGTTCGTGATATGTAAAAGTGGAAGAATAAAGGAATGATTATTTAACAACAATAGGAACTTCTTAGAAAATTGGCAGGAATAACATTGTTACTTATTGAGTTCTTTCCAGTTTACATTTGTTTCCTATACATAATATGATAATTGAATCTTGTTTGAAGTATAATAGATGTAATATTATTTCTAGAATATATAAATTTTTGTGTCTTGTTATAACAAATCAAACCATATAACTAAAAAAACTTGTTCTATATACTAGTAAAATAGTGGATATTAATATATTAAATTACTTCTCTACAAATAGAAAGTAAAAATGTTAATTTCGTTAATGGTTAAATACTATTAAAACTCTTTTTGATATTTTTTTTTACTTTGTATTACGAAAGTAATCTTGGTTCTATATATTGTTAAAATAAAGCCTTTTGTACTTTATAAGCTCATTATTTCCGCCTACAGATTATGATATAAGGTTTGTTTAAGACGGAAAAAATATAGTAGAGACTTGTAATACACAACTTTTCTACTTATCAATTTAATAACCAGCTCACTAAATCTTTGTGTACTTTTCTGCTCTTCATGAAAAATGCCTCTAAAAATAAATATTTTTTTTTTGGCATTTTTCACATGAACCACATCCCTAAGTTTAAAAGTCTAGTCTAATTCTCCATGTCCTCAAAGTTATGAATGCTTCAGCTTTAGATCCTTGTACCATTCACGAAGGCCGACAAATACCTACGTGGAAATGTTTCACGTCCGCAACCAGGTATGTTAATAAGAGAAATTACTTAAATTATAATTACTGAGGCACTTGTCTAATGTTCCAAAGTGTTTGCAGATACGTTTTTTACGTATAAACTTGTTTTTTTATTTAATTACATTAATTACAATTACATGAGAATGTACGACGTTTTTTAATTATCATTTAATGTATTATGTTATTAAAAGTTATGACTTCCGATTTGTCCTGGCTTTGGCTCCTCTTTAAAATCTATACCTTCTAATAGCTAAAATCAGCTTCACGCTGTATCCCGCACACAGCAGGGTAGGCAGAGGGAACCTAGTGTAAGACATTCCGTTTCCCACTTTCTGCCGAATTCTGGAGGCATTGCGTGTTAAGTGGCAGAGCTCAACGCCGCGCTTTGCCTCAACACCAGAGCGAAGAAATGGAAATATTAAAATTTAAATAAATATTTCATCTCCTCGAGTGGGGATCGAACCCACAACCAGTCGGTTTTACAGTCACACTTTGTGCCGCTGCGCCACGACTGGCCTCAGGAAGATAATATGTTGAAGAGCGGATTTCCTTTTTAATTAATATCATACAATTTAATTTTAAAATGTCTGAGAGATAGCATATTTAACACACACATGCACATTAAGAATAACGTGCTTAGACTTATACAACCAAAAAAAATGTCAGTGAAAAATATCTAGATCCAGTTGTTAAAAGTGTAGAGATTAAAGTTTTAAAAATCATAGCAATAAAGTATCATATTATTGCTTTAATCACTCTTTGCAGTTCGTACACAAAATAAGTAAAGTATATTTTTTGGAAAATTATTCTGTGACCTATATAACAGAAAATACGAGAAATTAAAATGTATGATTGGTTCTTCTGAGCATACAACGCGTGGGCAGTGGACGTGTATATTTTTCATTTTATGGTTAGGAACTAAGGTAGAGCAAATATAAGACTTCAATGAATTCATTTTTAGTATTTATACACTGTATTCACTTTATTTTCTATATTAAAATAAAAAAAAACAGCTGCACACTGTATTCCGCACACATCAGGGTAGGAAGAGGGAACCTAATGTTAAGACACTCCTTCCCCGAATGCATTGCTGGAGGCAATATGTATTGAGTGGTGAAAATAATCAAAAATAAAAATATATTCGAGAATTACGAGGCCAGTCGTGGCGCAAGAAGCTGACTTATTTATTTATTTTTAAAAAATATTTATATTTTAATATTTTCTATACTAGAAAACTAAATATTCACTTGAGATAAAACGATTTTTAAAATACTTATGAAACTCTACAAAAATATTTTATACATCTTCTAAATTGTGAAGAATCGTGTGGGTAGATGGTTGTTAAATTTTATATATTCATGTATAATGTTATTATTAATGTTCATAGCATCATTGTTTTTTATGATATCATTTTTAAAACATGATGCTAATATTTAGAAATATATGAAGTGTTAAGTAATATATAGGAAGGGAAAAGGAAAAACTTATTAGTGATGTAATTATTTTTTATAGTTTTGCACTCATCCCACATATTTTGTTACATTTCATTAATCATGCTTTATACCGATAGGAGAGAGCCTAGAGTCAAAATGACTTCATTTTCTACTTTCCACATGAGTTCGAGACATTGGGTGTTAAGTGGCAGAATTCAACGCCGCGATCTTATCTAAGCATAGCGAAGAAATTAAAATAATTCATTTCCCCAAAATTGTACCCACAACTAACGCGTCCACGCTCAGGCGCTGCCCCACTGTGCTACTATGGTCTCGAAATATTAATATAATGATGTTATAATGTTGTAATAATGTTACACAATATTATTTTAATAATAGATTATTTACCTATAGGTACTTTATATTTTTTGTAGGCTATGCTATATTACTATTTATTCATATTGAGTTCATATATATTTCTATCTGAAACAATATCAATAATGTAAAAATCGATTGATAAATTGGCCAACTCATTTATTTTCCGATGTTCAGTAGACACAATCGAAATACGAGTTAAATTACATTACATTTTTCAAAAAGTGCTGAACCAATTATAATGGAGTTTATATGGAACCTAAAGTTTAAAAATATTTTTTTCGAATTTAAATATAAAAATATTTTCTCGTCGAACCTCTACCTCCTTTTATTTTATTAGTTAAATTATACATATAACATAACGTATTTTACATATACATACATATTACCTATGTATTTATGAAACCATATAATTTAGCAATTTAAAAGGAGCTTACTACAAATTGTATCCTCTTATCCTGCATTGCGGCTTGTTTTTTGACATTTATCATACGAGGCCTGGGCGGGCGTAACCCTAATAAGCTTTTTGGAACATTACCAGGTTACCTATACTGTGGCAAGCGAACAACACTACTTGTTAAAAGAAAATTTATAGGAAATTCAGATGAATTTATGATAGTGTAACGTATATTATATATATATGTCTATGTGGTACGTTTACTAGTTTGTTAATAATATACAAACATTAGGTGCTAACTAACTATTTATATATCTATATGAGCATTCTATAAATAGATATTGTAAGAAAATATTTTAGCATTAATAAAATTCTTCAGATGAAAGTGCGAAGTTTCGTTTTTCTCGCAGCTTTCTTGTTAAAACGGGGCATTTTTCCCTCTTTTAGATAATGCAAGAAGAATTTAATAAAAGCATTGTTTTTGTAAACATTTTTTTGTTTTTTTATAACATCAAGCATAGCAAGCATTTTGTTAAATTAAAATAGCAGCTATGTCTTTAAAATATAATACTTTTCAATCCTAGATAACTTTGGATATAGTGTATATGTATTCCAGTCGTGGAGCAGGGACACAACCGTATGACAGGAGGCCGGTCGTGGCGCAGCGGCACGTTGTGGGTTCGATTCCCACTCGAAGAGATGAAATATTTACTTAAATTTATATTTCCATTTCTTCGCTCTGGTGTCGAGGTTAAGCGCGGCGTTGAGTTCTGCCACTCAACACGCAATGCCTCCAGAATTCGGCAGAAAGTGGGGAACGGAGTGTCTTAACACTAGGTTCCTTCTGCCTACACTGCTGTGTGCGGGATACAGCGTGAAGCTAATTTAATTTTAATTTTTTTTTAAGAAATGAAAATGCCTCTGCCTACTCTGTTACATGCCGATACAGCTTGAAGCTGAAAAAAAAGTTTGCATTATAAAACATACTCACTTCTCAGATACTCTTTTTATTGCCCAAAGGTGTCGGACCGGACACTATAAATCTCTTTGCAGTAAGTTTAAAAGCCGTAGAGCCCAATTCGCAACGAATGAAATCACGGCCTGCTAAAGTATATTTCACCCTTTTGACGACACATTATGTACATTTGCAGCGCGTAACGACACGGGCACGGCTCACAATTTCCATTAAGGCGCGCCGGAACAGGAACGACCCAAATTTCCGCCACCCTGTCCAGATTTCAACTCAAAGGCTAACAAACTAAGACCGACAATCGAGTGGGTATTGGGTTCATTTGTGTTTAAAAATCATAGCCGTCGTGCCGCGGCCCGTGTAACACATATCGTATTAGCAAAGGACGGTATCTTACTGCAATTAGCCTCAGCTTTTCGGGTGCGCCGGTTGTGCGAGCGTCGTTTATTTTAATGCGATGGGAACAAAACGATGCTATGAATGGGAGAACTCTTATAAAACATTTTTACAAATTTTAAGTCCAAATGAAAACTCTTAACACGTCGGAATTCTCGACTCCTTTCACACTTGCGTAGCTCACCTTTTTTAACTTTTGTACCGTCATTCACTATTTTCTTTTATTTCTTCAGTAATTAGTAGGTAGGTATGTAAGGAAATTTTATAAATAAAAAAATATTTAAATAAAATTTTGCAACTTCATATTGCAAGCTTTTAAGTAAATTTGTTCGCATGCATATAACATCTTGACATTAAATGTTTATTATGTAGGTATTTGTGAATGAATATGACTATTATAATGTTTTTTTTTACTTAAAGTTTTGTTCTGCACATAGGGAACCCGGGAACCTAGTGTTAAGTCACTTCGTTCCCATTATTAATAAATTTTTTTATATTATAATGTTTTATATTGTTTCAAAGTGCTACTTCTTTAATAATACGAGGAAGTCAATATACGAACAGATTGTACTTGAGAACACATGGGGAGGGAATTAAACCTGCTTATCGCAAGGCAGCGTAGGATAATTATTTATTAAAATTGTTGCCATAGCAGCCCCGAGCCGCGACCATTTCAACATGTTATTAGCTACAGTGAAATTCTCGGCATAGTGTAGAGTGTCCATTGCAGTGCGCACAGATTGTGGAAATTGATTTTTTTATTATGTACGTTCACTGTACAGTTATAAATGTTTTTTTTTACTGGACGCACATCCTCCTGTTTGCCTTAAATCTGTGTGATCTTAAATACTTCAGCAATTATGTATAATCATATAATATCCTATTTTAATACAAGTAAATTGTCATTTTTAAATCTTTTTAGCTTTCGTTTATTTACTGAGACTTTGTGAAACAACATTATACATATAACCTTATTTGTATTTGTACCATGGTATCAGCAAAAACTGTACGATCATGGTTACCGTATGGAGGGTGCACGTCGTCACTTCGTCTGGCTCGTTGCCTCGTTGACGAATTACCTTAAATTTATTCACGCCATTATTTACAAGTTTATTCTATTTTAAGTGACTTCAAGCGACTTCTTAAATTTTAATTTAACGTGGCTTTTCTGGTGGAAATTTAGCGACGAGAGAACCGAAAATAAAAGCACTTTCTACTCTAGAGACATAGTGTGTTTTGTAATAATAAATTGGGTAATAAGGTTGATCTCTTTAATAACATAAGTATTAGCGCTAAGCTACAATAAAATGGAACATATATATCCTATTTACAGAGCAAAGGGCATCTTAAATTTAATCTCTCAGTGAGAACGATGTAAACGAGAAAAGTAAAAGTCCTAAATAAAGGAATGAAAAACGAGCACGTAACTCAAACTCACACGATAAGCTAGCGTTTTAATCTCTTTAAGTGTAGCAAAGAATCGAGTATTTGCTTTACTTTTACTTATATATTAAAAAGAACATTGAAAATATATTTCTCTAGTGCAGACAGGCTTCGTACACTTTATTTTATTCTATAATTTTTTTGCAGTATGATTTCGCCGGGCCAAAAAAGAATATTTGAATATGTTTAAATGTTTATTGTAAGCTAATGATCCGCACATAGATCCCCAGGAGCAATATTTTGTCATATTCATTGAATATGCGTATAATGTAAAAAATATGGGTTAAGTGCGAGTCCTACTCGGCCTCCTAGGTTTCAGTACCAAAGGATTGTAGGCCAACGAGAACTTTGCTGTTGACAAACATAAGTTTGCGGACAAATACACTCATTTTGTATGATATGAACTAGAAATATAAATCTGTGATGTTTTTTTTATGAATTTCCCTTTATTTGTATTCTAAAATTTCACATCATGCCAATTTTCATTGGTATAGGTCCACGGGGAATGTCCTATAGGTTTTGACTACGCGGTGGATTTCATACAGATTGTAGCAGCATTGTATTTTTTAATTGCTTTGACTTAGAAGCTTGAACTTTTTTATGTTTTAAGGGGATTATAGACCTGAATATTTGTTATTAATTTCAGCTTGATCTTGAGATAAATGGTCTTGACAGACGTACCGACGACAGCAAAGTGTTCGTATAAGGACTTTCTTCTATCTTTTGAGGTACGGAACCGTAAAAACCAACAAATCACGATCTCTACATAACAAATTATATTGCAAAGTATGATATTTTAATACTTTAAAATGTTTATAGTTATAAATTGCAATGATTGCTTTATTACACCAAAAGTGTTAGATGTCGTGGGTCGCTAAGTATACAAGGGTGATCAGAATTGCAGTTACCATGTCAATTTAGGGCTTTCGTCTATTAAATATCAAAATGGTTTTATAGAGTCATTCGTTTAAAAAGTAAAAGCAAAGGCATCCAACATATTTAATTCGCATTAGGAAAAAAACTTGCAACTGTCAACAGCCGTGGTAACACAAAGAAATTAATGACGCCGTGCACTTTGCAAACATTATACGAAATTTATAAAATTTTACTCAAACAATGGCAAAATTTATAGAACTGATGCGATTCTTACTCGATGGGGCGCGCCACGTGACGTCACGATGAAGCATTGTTTACAAAAAGCTCTTAGATAATAAAAGTTTAGTTCATTTCTATTTACATTATTAGGTTTCAGTTATAGTATTAACTAAAACTAATGTGTTTAGTTTTAAAATAAAAATTCTACCAATATTCAAGTTTGTTTTAATAATTCCAGTTATCAAAAAGGCATGAATAATTATATTAATCCAAAGACTTTCTAGTTATTTTTTTTAAATAAAAACTATTTTAGCTGTTTATTAATTTCAATCAATACTTAGTACAGATATGTCTTTTTTGATATATAAAACAAATTCCAATAGAATAGATAATTTAAAAGAAATTAAGTTAATTTCAATGTAATTACCTTAAACGTAATGCAAATAAGGTGTCACATGCTATGTAGGGTAGGTACTAAAGGTTAACAGTGTAAACAATATCGCAAAAAATTCAGAGTTGACATATTTTAAAGCGCATTCTTCGCACGGATTGTGACGTCCGAGCGTGCGACTGTAATTGAGTTTATTCTGTCCCATTGTTTATAGACATCATATCACGCCAGGTCGTGCACGATCAAAAATTCAATTACAAAATTCGCCATTTCCTCGTCCAAAATTTACTGAACGCCAACAGTTCGGCTACGTAACCGGGGTACCGGGGTACATTACATTAATTTCTAGTTGAAAGCTGGGGGCATTAATTTGTGTCTAGCTCCGGAGGGAAACCGCAAAATACTAGTTCCGTTGCTATTCATAATAAAACCGGTGCAAGCCGCTAAGTGCTCCAACATCTGGGCACAACGAAATACTATTACTATGACAAAGAGCCGTGAAATAGTGCCGTCGTTCAACTTTAGTTTGGCTTGTGCTCTCGTCATACGATTAAATATTTTATATCTAATTCAACTTTTGAAGTCCCATGCGGGGGACATTTGAAACTCTGTATTCTGTATGCATATATTATATGTATTTTTTCGTTCCTGTCCTAACTAACTTGTATAATAATATTTCCCTATGCAATGGGGATCAGTTTTTTTAAATAATATTATCAGATAGTGATAAGCAGATGGAAAAACAGTTGAGGCTGCTTACCGCAATGAAAATATATATAATATGATGGGGCATCAACATATACGCTTCAATTTTGATGGTTTCAAAGAAAAACAATGCCCTTCATATCCACTTTCCATAAAATATTTCTTCAATTAGGGTTAACTGAATATTTTAAATAAATATCTATTATAGAAATAGTAAAGTGCGCACTTTACTTTCAGGATTTAATTTAATTTATATTAATAATGTAAAAGAGACTCGAGTACTTTTCAGAAACAGCCGTAGAGTTCGTCAGATGTTATTTGATATTTAATGCTCAAAGTGTTAAATATATTTATATCTGTAGAAAGCTTGCAAAGGCTGCTATATTTTAAACAAGTTAATTTGGTGTAATTTTTATGCGGGAAAATGTTAGCATTTTTATTTTGGTGTAAGTTGGATGACAGAAGTTTTTATGAAAGTCGTAGTCGTCGTTAAAGCGATCCCGATAGCGTCTGTAAGTGTGGCCCAAGTTATGTGCGCGCCATAAACTAGGGTCAAAGTTGTCGGCATGGATCGATCGATACGCAGGTTTATTTCAACTATCCGAGTCGGGAGTGCTGGGCCCGCGCGGCCGGCCGCCGGACACGTCGCGTGCCAACTTTAATACAAAAATATCGATTCTTCCACAAAGCCGTGTTACCGCAATCAATATGCCTTTCCGCCCCGTGCCTAATTACGCCCACCTACGTCACTCAAACATCCGTAAAAAGCACCGCGATCGCCGACTGACTGAGCGGCGCGGCCCGCGAGCGCCCTCGCTGAAATATAACGCGAGCTGAATCATTCAAAGCGCACAGGGAAACGCTTCATTGTAAACGTTTTATTTAATTTTCCCTCCATTTACTTTTTATAATTTCTGCCGGGCATAAAAAACGATCCGCAGGAAGCGCGCACACACGCGCGGCTACTCCGACGCACACAGCGGCGGGAACACCTGTCTCGGGAACGAAAGGTGTGCTCGCGTGTGCCGGACAGGGACGACTATACGCGCACGGTGCGCGCGAGAGCGAGAGGCGAGGTGCGCGCGCAGGCCGCCGGCACGCCCGCCGCGCGTCCCGCTCGCGCGACCGCCCGCCTGAGAGCCGTCGCCGTCAGTCTATCGCGCGCAGAGGTAGCGCTCGTACGTGCCGCCCCTTGTCCCGACGCGACCGTCACGGTGTCCGTAACTGGTGTTCGGAAAATTGTGCATGTGCGTTTTCCGACGAAGGCAGTGTGTGTGCTAGTGAGATGTGCTGTTGTTTTCTAGGTAACGGACATCACTAGCGGTTAGAGGCAACCCGACGTGTTCTACGCCGTTAGGGGAACTTATTGGCGCGCTTTAATTTTAATTTTATCAATTTTCCCACAAGGCATTGCCGGCTCTTTTAATTGTGTAGATGGTATATTTTTTTCCATGAAACATCATCAACGTAAATATAAAAATATCAACATGTAGAGTCTCGAGAGTGCGCAACTCTTTTGCTGGAAACAAATTTATGATCCGTTAATTGCTCGCGCCGCTTAGATAAGCATAACAAACTAAACGATATACTGTTAGTAGATACTGTGAAATATTTCGCATTGGAATCTACATTACATGCCAAAAATAAAAACTGTTAAGTTAAACTTGAGAATAATATTACAATATTCCAGAATAAAAAATATTTTCAACATTTCACAACAAATGACGCATCTTGATATAAAAAATATCTTATTCCAATATACAAATTCATAATAACCATAATAAATATGATTTATATTTTACAACATGTAACATTAAAAATTAGAGTCTTGGCAACTTTACAAAAGAAAAAATAAATAATATTATAATCTAGAATAAATATTCGAAGTCTCCACCTTTTTAATATAAAAAAAAAATTAAAACAAACATAAATATATATTAAAAAAACTCTACATAGACAAAAAAAACAATAACGAGAAAAAGTTATCAAAATATAATATTATTTATAAAATAAACTTTTAATTTTAAAAATATCAACACGCGTTTTATTGAAAATGTTTAAGAATAGGCAATACAACATACAAATTATTAAAAAAAAATTGAATTCTAACTGTCACTGTCAAACAAAGCATCTATAATTGATTACAAAAGACTTTTGAACCTTTACAATATACACCCTTACCACATTAGGTAATTGATGTCAATGAATAAAAGAGAACCGAGCACTGGCGTCATCATTAAATTTAAGTACTTAAGAACATTATGAGAGGTTAATCGAATTAGATAGACTCCACCATCTCAGACTGGGGAATGAGCGCATAGAATCATAGGATCTAACATTGGATGTAATAATAATATAGAGAAATGTAAAAGATACGATTTTAAGTATAATTTTACAGTTTAAAAGGCACAAACAAGAGAATATTTATTATTAAACAATAATATATACATAAATATTCGCATATTTGAACATACCAATATATAAGAATAATTTTCAAGATTCTAAACTAAACTAGTGCAATTAAAGAAAAAGAAAACAACCAGGAAAAGTAACAGTAGATTCAGTTTAGTAACTACAATATTTCTAAAAAGGAAATACATTTGTGGTACGCTCTACGACATGCTATGTTGTTATTAAGCTGTTACAAAAAATTGTGTACCATTCTCCATTATTAGATATCCATTATATCTAGATGTAGAGATATAGAGTCGCCAATGTTCCTTGGAACAAAGTAACTTATTACTTCTTGTAAATATTAGGTTTATTATACAATAAAATACATTTTACAGACACATTTAATGGTTATTTTTGTAATGTATTTTTCTAATACATTCCTCCTAGAGTTGTATGAAATAGTTTATAATATAATACATAATTTAGTTTAATATTAGTAAATACTAAGCTAGAGGCCAGTCGTGGCGCAGGAGCACAAAGTGTGACTGTAAAACCGACTGGTAGTGGGTTCGATCCCCACGGGACGGGAGGAGATGAAATATTTACTTAAAATTTATATTTCCATTTTTTCGTTCTGGTGTCGAGTTTGTTTTTATTTGTTTGTTTTGTTGTGCCACTTGTTTTGCCACGCAACACTCAATGCCTCCAGAATTCGGCAGAAAGTAGGAAACGGAGTGTCTTAACACTAGGTTCCCTCTGCCTACCCTGCAGTGTGCGGAATACAGCGTGAAGCTGATTTATTTATTTTTAAATACTAAGCTATTCGTACAGTTCGATATTTTCTTTGATTTATAATGGAAAAAAATCCTTTTAAAATAAGAATTTATAAAATGTGTCTTATTATCAACACCAAATAATACCTACTAATATAATCAAATAAATTGTCACTATTTGTTATTGGAAATTTGGATGGTTGTCGTAAGATATTTGGCAGTTTGAGCCATAAAAGTAGCAAAAACGGATAAATGAATATTACATTGCTAAATAACGACGGGATGGGAATGGGACACGATTAGATATTCTTATCGGACTCTCAAAAATTTATAGTTTTCGAATATAGAACCTCCTCTTCAAGTAGGAGGTTATTTTACTACTTACCTTTACGTTACTTTTTTTACTTTTTAATTTCACACTAAAATATGAGATTACAGGTAGGTAGCCTGTTTGCTAAAAAAATAAAATATATATAAGTTAATTCTTTTTTAGATATGTTTTATTTTCTAGATGAAATTTTATGATAAAGTGAAGGACATATTAAAAAATATACAATAGGCATGTGTTCAATTTTTAGAAATAATTTTCAACTAAATTAATTATATAAGTAAATTTTGTAACGTTATATTCCTTTATGCTCCAATATGCATACCAAAATTTATGCAGTTGTAAACAAAGCTGGTGAACGTAAGCTATTGTTCTTCAGTAGCTCCTGATAATCGAAAGTATTTAAATTTCATTATTACGCTTTCACATTGTACCATCCATTATTTGTAACAAAACTTAAAGTATTGAACTAGATGGACGAGTTTCAAATGGCAAGTGAAAACATACTTGAAAATGTTTTTCAGCAAACAGATTCTAGCGGGCTTAAATTTGTTTAATGCATTTTAATTTCACTAAGTAAATAGTAGGAGAAAAGTAAAAGCAAATAATTAAGGCGTATTCTCCCCCAACATGACGCATTGCAGTATCAAAATGACCCGCGGAGTTTCATTTATCATAATTTAGGCTCTTTTTTTTATTCTACGTCTATAGTCCTCAGTCAAGTCCACATCATTGCTACATTTTTTATTGTTTATCTATGCTTGTATTCTTTGTTGCCATAATTACAGACGAGCGAGTCCATTCGGACTAGTCACTTGTATCAAGGTCCGTCATTGTGCCTTGTTGCGTCACGCCATGACAAGACCGCCGCCGAATGTCCAGAGCGGCTAATAGTTAGCTGGTTAAATTAATTGTGCTTAATACTTTTGTACGCGTTCTAAGTATTTATATAATAATACTATTTAAATTTATGAATATCCCCATTCGAGGAGATGAAATATTTACTTAAATTTATATTTCCATTTCTTCGCTCTGGTGTCGAGGTTAAGCGCGGCGTTGAGTTTTGCTCCTCAACACGCAATGCCTCCAGAATTCGGCAGAAAGTGGGAACGGAGTGTCTCAACACTAGGTTCCCTCTGTCTACCCTGCTGTGTACGGGATACAGCGTGAAGCTGATTTAATTTTTTTTTAATACCATTTAAAAATCAGCTTCACGCTGTATCCCGCACACTGCAGGGTAAGCAGCAATACAAAAAATGTAGCTATTTCGAAGTTTGTAAATTCTTATAATTCAAGCACGTCTTAGTGAAGTATCTACTTTTGTTAATAATTCACGTTAATATAGACTTAGCTATTGACGTATTGAACTAAAATCATGAATATTTATTTAAACAAGTACATTTAAATGCGATACTTTTTACAGCAGCAAGCAATTTTGTATCGGTGTTCCAAAGGTGCGATCGAATAACATTGGTTTGCAATAAAAATATTGCTCAGTCACGCTTTCTGTCTTTCGACCTTCTTAAGTTCTTACAATATAGATAATAGATATGAACAATTTGTTAAACTGTATATATTTTATTGCCAATCAATATATTTTAATATCTTTGATTGTCTGGTTTACTATTTTATACCTTTCGGTTTGGTCGTAATTGACAGCTCACTAAACCAAAAATTCAAGTTCTGATTGATTTAATGAGAACGCCGGACAAATAGACAAAGTTTTTGTAATTATTATCAGGTGGTATGTGTATGTTCTCGTCTTAAGTGAGTAAATAGGTACAATTTAGGCCACTGAAGCTTCACCGCTCAGTCTGATTCAACACTTCGTTGTGGCAATTAGATTCAATTTGAGACGTGAACGCTATGGATATGAGAGTGGAGCTAACAATGGTTTATTTCTCTCGATATTAGTCCATACACACGGAATGACGAAATCACCCAAAAGTGCTAATACCTTCTGACGTTTTCATAATTAGCTACTAAAGACAGTAGTTTTCTCTTTTCATTTTAGCATGTATCCATTAATTCAATTTAAAAATTGTATTCATTTTCACTGAGACTAAAAATAATTTCTTTCATTTAATATCGAAATTTATATGGGATGGGAGGACCGCATTATATGGATTGTATCATCAAATATCTGTAATGTGTTCGAATATTTTGCGTATAGCTTTGAGGTTATTTCAGTCGAAATTTCATTACGTGAATGGTTCAATTGGTCGACAGAACGTTGCAGTTAATTGAATGGGCTAGTTTGCGAGCCATATGTAACAGTAGATATCACAATATCTCTTAATCAAGATGGATTTTAGGCCATTTGCCTAATATCATTTTGAAATATATTAATATTTTTTTTTCGATGATCTAAATAGAATATATTATATTAAATTTCAACGTCGAATCAGACCTTATTACACTCCACAAAGAAATTTTAAGGGAAGTTCAGTCTTCAGAAACCCTTTGCTTATTCATCTCCAAAATAACTCGTAACAAACAACCGAAACTATTTCTTTGTGCCCAACCTCATAGTTGTCGAATTAAACTAGTCGAGGGTTTGTGTGCGCTGTAGACCGAGACATCAGTTGAAGCTGACTTGTATTTGGATATTATTGAAAGTAACATATAAAAATAGAATAACATAAAGAAAATAATAAAAGATAAAAAAAAAACTGTCTCTATTATTTTATTAAAAATATATAAAGTATTTGTTCTTATTTTGACTTGACTCCGATACGATGTGAAATAGACTAAGTAACTTAGCGAAAGATTACTTTGCTCTCTATCATAGACATTTGTAATACAGTGCATATTATGATTCAACTTGGTCATGCTCAAATAATTTGAATAGATTCTTTAATCCAATCAATATTTAGTGGTAGGCTGACGACTCGCTAATCGACTTATTTGTAAACCTTTCTACATATGGCTTCTATTTCTACGGTCATATAATATACGGTGAATGTTTAATTATGCTATAAAACAGTATTTAAATATAAATGCACTATAAAACACTATATCATATACTTTTTTATACTATTCATAACTATGAAATAAATCTCAGGTGCGGACTTTATAATTAAAACTAAAAGAAAATAATATTAATTTCTATATATATATATTTTATTTAGTAAAATCAAATAGATTTTGTTTACAACTCTAAAAGTTATAACATATCAAAGCGGCGACGAAGTTAAGGATCTCCTGAGACTCATAATAGATGGGAACTGGAAAAGTTGTCCGGACTTATTTACCGACTTCACCGCACCATAAATACTTCTGGATTAAAGTGTTCAGCGGTTAAGAAAATGTAAACCGAACGAATAATTTTTTCAATCACGTGCTATTATTTGGTTTAATTCCTTAAAATGTCATATCTTCGATTCTTTGAAAATATCAGATATTAGGCAATTAGTAGAAGTTAGTAGTATTATAAATAATAGGATAGTTTAAAATAATCTTGCCTCACCGTGTGTGAGTGAGTATATGGATATACTTACGAAGGCAAATAGCACGGTGGTAATAATAATTTACAGGATAATTAGGTTAATGAATTTATGTAGACGATTGAATCGTTTATCGTTAGTTAAAAAATTAAAATTAAATCAGCTTCACGCTGTATCCCGCACACAGCAGGGTAGGCAGAGGGAACTTAGTGTTAAGACACTCCGTTCCCCACTTTCTGCCGAATTTTGGAGGGATTGCGTGTTGAGTGGCAGAACTCAACGCCCCGCTTAGCCTCAACACCAGAGCGAAGCAATGGAAATATAAATTTAAGTAAATATTTCATCTCCTCGAGTGGGGATCGAACCCACAACCAGTCGATTTTACAGTCACACTTCGTGCCGCTGCGCCACGACTGGCCTCAAGTTGCGTTTAACGCGATATTAGAAATTTAATTCAATATTATGATTTGTAAGATTATGGATTATGGAGTTCGACATTCTTTTTGTTTGCAAATTAAGATATTCTTATGCTATCGTTAATAAATACAATAAAGTTTATAATGATTGATTATAAAATAATTGTAATCTATTAAATTGAATTGTTGTTTTACGTACTGTATGAATACAAAAATTTTTGATATTGTTTGTAGAAAATCTAGCAGAAAATCAATTTCTCAGTTTTTGATTTTATTAACTCAAGTTAAATTATATGATTGCAGAGATATTTCAGTTAGTTTTAGACAGTAATTGCAGCTATGCTGTGTGAGTTAGATATTTGCCTGCCTAATCAGGAGCTTGGCACACTGTTCTAAAGTGCCGATCTGTTAGTTTTGGAACTAACCAATTAAGCATAATTTTATCCACTAAATATTGAAAAAATAAAGTAAATGTTAGTTAAAAATAAATTAAATGTATATTTTAGGAATGAATGAGAATAATTAATTAATTAAGGACATAATATATGTATATATTTCAAATGTAAGATGGTCGAAATGTGTTGAAAGAGCTTCCTTCAAATAAAAAAAGATGTATTTTATTTCCTTCTTATTTGTAATATAGAAGTTCAAGTTCAAATCTTTAGGTATTTTGTTCGCAACTTACTCACGTTTGGAGCAAAAAGGTGACCTTCGTATGTCTAGTTAAAATCACGTGACCGTGCGCGCGGAGTACTTAAATATTATGTAACTATTCATGAACTAATTTAACTTTTTCATTTTTCTAATGTTATTTCCTTTACACTGTTCTGGTCTTGTAGAATAAATGTTCTAATATAATTTAATAATAAGCTGTACTGTACAAAAAACGTTTCTTTTTAAATAGATTTTTCTCATTTTTATTTCGACAAACAAAAAGTTGAATGCAATATACGAATTAAAACATATAATCTGCTGGACGTTATGATAAATCATGCTTATATTGTTAGAAAAAATATAATAGAACTTTGAATTAGAACCCAACTAACACTATAAAAGTGACGAATGTTAGATAATGATATAGAATTAGAAAATATGCGACCACTCAATTAAAGAACAAAATTAATTTGATGTGACGTCATTGTTTAATTTATATGTTTCTAGGTGTTTATCGCGATGACTAACAAACTAAATGACCGACAACACCCACGTACATGTGCAATCGCTTGTGTGCGAGATATAAGAGACCTTTGTTCAATGAAAAAACATCTCAAAGTAGTTTACCCCAGAATTTATTCTAATATATTCAACATGCATCCATGTGTCTAATAATAGTCTAGTATTTATGGATAATTTTTTGCAAAGGGGTGATTTATTCAGTTGATAATTTAATATTTATTCAGATTTTTGCAATATTTCAATGTAGAGACTTATCATTATCATAATAACATCTTCTTGTTTGTAGGTGATATTTTAGTAAAAACTGAAAAGACAAAGATTATCCGTTATTAGAGTTACTAAACAACCACCCACTACACCTAGAATCTACATCAACATATGATTTCTTGCTATAGTTTTCTACTTTTCAAAGCGCGGCTGAAATACACCAGAGAGTGCTTTCCGATTTATCGATAGAGGGTGGTAAGAGGCTTCTCTTACTAATTGGACTCTGACAGAATGTGAGGTGTTTTGAATTATCATTTGAGCCGATAGGTATATGTATTCACATCGGGTTGCCTTTACGTATATAGCGTCTGTATCTTGCTTTAGTAATGAAATTTTCATGTTTTTTTCTTTTCTTTTCCAGGATCAGTTTACATGCAGAACATCGATCAGCACGAATGAGAACAAAGTGCTCAAGCGCTAAAATAATAAAGAACAATCACTTATTGGTGTTAAGAAACCTTTAAGTTTTAACGAGCGTAGCCGATAAGTTAATTAATTCATAACACAACGTGCGTAGTGCTGCGCCGTTGTCAACATCATATATCGATATCGTCGCGTAGCGCGCGCTCATTTCTCCTGTCTGACAGTTGGTCAGTGCTCGCCGGAGTCGCGCGACTCGGCCAGCACGCCCCGACACAGCCGTGGATAACCTCGGCCAGAGCCCCCTCCCGGTGAAGAGGCTGCACGAAGCGCTTCAGAGTGCGCAAGTGAAGCGGCAGCGACTCTCCCCCCCGTACCCCGCGACCGCCGCGCCCCTGCATCCTATCCACCAGCTGGCCGTGCACCAACACATCAAGGTGCAGCAGAGTATAGTGCAGCAGAGCATCGTGCAGCAGCACCAGCTGAACCTGGCCCACCAGTCCCTGCAGAACCTGCAGGCGCAGAGCTTGCAAGCGGTGCAGACGGTGCAGACGACGGGCGCGAGCGTGCAGCAGCCGCCCGGACCTGCTCAGACGCAGGGCGCGCCCTCGCCGCGACCTGCCTCGCCGCAGCACAAGAACATGGAGCTCGCGCTCTGCCAGAGCATGGACTCGGTCAACACCGCCACCACTGAGGAAGAGGTAATTTATATTTTATTTTTTAAATATAATATGAGATTGCCACTTGATCATCATCATCATTAATATTCTTTTAAATAGTTGCAATAATAATAACTCAAAAGAGTTATCTTCGTTTTTTTAACAAATTCTTTTAGTAATGCAAATGCGTATACGTCTAATTTATCTTATATATATCTCAGAATATACCTATATTTATCTATTTACTTTTTGTATCATTAGTTACTATATATTCAGTAGTTTTATAATTACCTTCAAATACATAACGAAATTGAATTTGAATTTGAGGTTTTCTAAAATTTATTCTAAATATAAAATTTTATATAAACGAAGACATAGATTTTCATTTATAATTATTTTAACAATGACCACTAATGACATTTGATTTACTGTATCGGACGAGACTTTATGTATCATTTAAGCGATTTGTCATCGAACAATTGTAAAGTAATATCAAAGAGATACGACGGGAGCTATCACAATGGAGAAAACGCTCGGGTATACAATAAGCATTTACTAACACAATAAAAGGAAATTTTCCTCGCCACTATTGCGGCAGAAATGAAAGATTATATATTGCATTGCAGTTTTTCTTCTTCGCTTAGTTATATAAATAAATTTATAAAACATATTAGTAAAAACAAAATATATTTATATCCACTATGTGGCTGATCGTGTTGCAATGAGACGGCGGTGTGGGAGCTAATAAGACATAGTGCGATGTTGTGCTCCGTCATTAAGCATACAATGTTTCGAATTCGTGGAAAGTGGGAAACGTAGTGTCTTGCCAGAGTCTTGCTAGTCTCTCTGCCTATCTTGAAGTGAGGCTTGTAAATATAGAATAAAATATCGTTTTATGAATCTGACGATATAACTTAATTTAGTTACTATATAGGAAAAAGAAAGAAATTGAGTTCAGTCCTTGCGCAGAGTCCCACGCGTGTGACTGTAAACGCGACAGGTTGTGGGTTCGATTCCCACACGAGGACATTTAATATTCGATATTTTAATTTCTTCGCTCTGGTGTCGACGCAAAGCGCGGCGATAAATTCCGGCCCTGAACACGCAATGTCTCCAGAATTTGTCGGAAAGTGAGCAGTGCCTTAACACTAAGCTCGTTCAGCCTGACAAAAATGCAGGGAAAAATATAGAGCCCCGCGCTTATGCATACTACACTAACTTTACAATAAAATATCTTTATCGATATATCAAAAACAGCTCTATTCTAGCTTTGCAATTGCGTTTTATTTCTGTACAATGGCTAACGTTGTGTTAAGATGATAAGTTGTGTAATACTGAATGTATTTACGAACTAGTTTTTATAACGAAACGGACATACTATACTGCATATTTTATAAAACGTAGGTACATTATATAACAATATTTTTTTATTCTATGTACATATATATATGGTTTCTATGTTTTGTTTTGTAATTAATTTAAAAATACGGGGTAGATATTTCTTTCTTAGGTACATTCCGACTAGCATGTATGTCTAGTTGTGGTCCGCCAAATAAGAATCGTAAAAACTCTTAATACAATGACACCTTGTATATTGAATTATATTTTTTATATTTAGTTCACTAAATAAATTTCGACATTTCGTTTTCATATAGCTATAGGTAAAATGTGAATATTTCTTAGTTTATAAAACTTTTCAAATTATTTATGATTGATATCAATCATTCTCTATCACTAGGTACACCAATACAAAAAGACAAACACGCCATTTTTTTCAACAACATCATCCGCTTCACTATTCTTTTGAAGTAACCAACAACACAATTACATCAAATCGCAATTCAAACGAAATAAAAATCTTCTAGAAGTTAAGAGTAAAAGCGACCGGAGCCTTAAAGGAATAGCGATAAATTGTTCAACATGAACCGCCAGCAGGCGAGAAGTGGGCAGCGGTTGTGTTAGCGAGACAAATAGAGTGGATGTCGCCCGCCTCGGCCCGTGCGGGGGCAGCTTTATAAATTGATTCCTATCCACTACGTTGTTTCTCCCTTTGTTATGAAAAACTGTAAGTACATCTAAGTAGAGTGTGCTTAGTTGTGATTTCAGCATGAACATTGTGAATGGAATGCTTTAAAAAGTATACTTTTTGTTTTCATTTGCATTGGCTCTCTTTTCATTTGACTTTTATTGGCCATTATGATATTATGCGGAAACTAGTTCATGATTTTTTATATAAATTGACAAGATTGTCTATCTAAAATTGAAGAAAATGTTAGAGATCGTTTAAATAACTAGGTACAACTTTTGGTCAGTAATTATATGTTTAATCAACATGTAATAAGCTACTCCTTATTCAAATTGTTATTTTCATGTACCTACTGTACATGGTTTTGTAAGTTAAGTTATTCTAATGAGTTCACTTTTTTACCTACATTTTGTAACATTACATATGTTAAAAAGTACAGTTTAAGTTAAAATTTCCTTAACTTTACAAAAAAGAACATTAAAACATTTTTAGGTATTTTTGATACTGTATTAAAGTCGATATTAGAAAAAGTAAACAGTTATAGATTTAATGAGGACAGACGTTGTTTTATTTACTTTTTATAACACATAAAAATTTAAACATAGCAAGATATGAACACTCTAGAAAATATTTTATAAATAACATTCTCCCTCGCCAAACTATAATTCAAATTAATTTTCTTTGGATAACGAAAATTTGTAAAAATCTCCGTACAGAAATGAAAATATTACATATTTTAAATGAATATATTTATCATTTCAGCATTTACAGTAGCACGCTTGTGCGGTGTCAACCGCGCAACGACTGGCCTCAAATATTACTTTTCAGGATATAATTTTTTTTTGTATATTTTTTTCTTATGTTACATAATAGAACGTTACATTCAAAATTAAAATCCATCATGCTTGAACAGCTATATATCCAAAGTAAATTCCAGACCACAGTCATAAAATAAACTACGAAATAATAATTAATTTGAAAATTCTCGTTACGCGAAGCGAGTTTGTCCAGCGCGTTTAGAAGTTGTCTGCGTCGCTTTGATGTGAATTCATGCACTAAGGAAAGGGGAAGGATTATAGGCGAAACCCTTTGCAAGTAGTGTGGGCGCAATCACTCAAGCGATTGATATAGCCGCACTAAGGCGTGTCACTTGCGCGTTATGGGCACCAGGTGATAGGGCACGGAGCGGGACGTTGTGTGGGCTCGTTGTCCTTAAGATATATTTATGGATTTAAAATACATTTTTGTATTTTAGGTATATAAGGGAAAAAAATAAGGAAGATGGTTAAACACGATATTTTGTTAATTTGTTGATACATTCAATGTTTTTTGAAATATATTAGGAAAAGAAACGTGTTTGCGTACGTTATTCTTGTAAATTAACTAATATCCATTACATACATATTATTGTTTATCATAAATTAATTGTATCTTTTTTGGATTGCAAATAATATATAACTGTTTGGAAGCTATACATACATTATTAACACGCACGTGTGCACGTGTGTTGTATGTATGTAGGTAGCGGTTTTAGACATACATACATACAAGTAGGTGTCATACAAGTTCATATCAACCATATTTTGAATGTTCAGTTAGCAAAGTTTCTGTAAATGTACACAAAAGTAATTTGTTATAAACATTACAAGAGATATTTAAGACGAAAATCAGTTTCAACGTTTCTTGAAAGTCCTTAACGAGAACTTACGTTTTTGTCGTAATCGTGGTGCAGTCAAATGGAGTGGACTCAGAGATTGATGTCATTTTTGATGATCACTAGGCAACTTTCCAACTGCGTGAACGTTGAAATTATGTGGAAAATGACCGCAGCAGGTACCACGGGAAAAAGAATTTTATCGTCAGTATCTTGTAGAACAAATCTAGCAAACACACACGGACGCCTGTTTTCAATTTATTGAAATTTATAAATCAATGTCTTTATTTGCCTTGTTTCATTCAATATTAAATAGGTCAAAAGACACTGAAGAGTAGCATATGGATATATTATGTATATATGTACCTTTTAAAAATTTTTACTCAAGTTTTCGGTATTCTTTATAAGAATAGATCTTTTATGACACGAAAATTTAAGCGTGTTTCAACAATTGTGGAAGCTAACAAACTCAAACCTCCGGGCATAAATTATTATATGGTCTAGACCAAACAATATGTGAATTCGGATTGAATAACTAAGTAGCTAGACGGTTTGTATTAATATTTCATTTCCATGAAACCAAATGTTTAATTGTTAGATATTTATATATATAACTCAGTACAGTAACAAACATAACTCTTGTTAACAGAAAATGTTGGAATTCTCTGCTACTGCAAAAAAGACTTAGTTTATTGTATTATATAATATAAAAAAGTATTGTTGAAAGTTAGAGACTTATATATATATATATATATATATATATATATATATATATATATATATATATATATGTATATATATATATATATATATACTTATTTGATTTTATAAGATCTTATAAAAATTAGCTGCACGCTGTAACCCGCACACAGCAGAGTAGCCAGGGGGAACCTAATGTTAAGACAGTCTGTTTCTAGCTTTCCTCCGAAATTTTTGAAGCATTGCGTGTTAAATGGCGAAACTCAACGCCGGACTTCTTGATTTAAAGTTTTATATAATTGATTAAATTTGTTTCTATTCCTCAGTCTCCTTATATTGTTATTATTTTACATAAACATATCCATTCTATCCACTGTGTTCCGCAAAACATGGTAGATGTAGAGATAATAACTGGTTCACGTGAGGCAGGGGTGCTGACGGGCGCGGTCGGCGCCGGCGGGTCTGCCTTCACTGGCGCCAGTACTGTCTAGCGTCACTTTAAATGTTTGCTAGGGTTTTATATTTACATTTGAGGAGCTCCTTGTGTCCAAATATAGCAACATTGTAGGTAATAGATAAATTACTTTTTTAAGTATTTAATAGATACTTATCTTAAAATATAATAAAATATTTTTTTAAATTCATATAAATACAATAAACAAAAGAGGACCTTGAACTGTTTTTATTCAATGGTTGCAGAATAAAAATAGAGAGAATTAACTGTAAATAGTTTAAATTAGAATAGAACATCATATTAATTAAATATTTTAAAACTACCTACTAGCATGGGATATTTTTATTGAATATTCAAATATTTATTAAATATACGTTTTGTAAATACCACTAAGCTATTTCAATTTAATGATATTCTTAAGTACCTATTATGAAGACGTCTGACGGTAACCCCTTTCCTGGATCGGATCGCCGATCGATTGACCAACTAGTCGCGGGAATCGGGTAACGGCCGCGCAGACAGTAGGTACCTGTAAGGTTTCCTGAAACATATATAACTACTTAAGTTTGAGTTTGTTCACATGTTGCAACTCTTTGCAATCATTCCTGTAATTTTACCCTAAGTAAACTTTTATATAGTATTTTTAAATTTTTGTTTACATAAATAGCAAGCCAAAGCTGTAAAAGTTACATAAAATATATATTAATTAGTACAATAAATAACTTCTTATATCTATATAGAAATATTTTTTATTTAAATTTAAAAATGTAAAACAGGTATACAGTAAAATAAAATCCAAATGCATTAGACAATTTCTCAAATACCGCCCGCGCGATATCTCCATTGCCACTGAAGAGAAAATTATTAAATCACTCGAACTCGATCGCGGGGACATTCTTCGAACGAATTGAACAGAAGAACTCTCGTAGAGCGGAATATAGACACCTCAACCGCTCCAACAGTTTGTCCATCTAATTTGCTCGGCGGCGCTCGACTGTAAAAACAAATAGCCCGTCTCACATTCCCCCTTCTCGACAATAAAGATAGATATATTCTGATAAAGAGAAGGAAAAGAGGTTCAGTTTCTTTAGAGTTGGTTTTGCGATTTGTCAATGTACGATCGACAGTTAACTTTAACTTAGTTTTACTGATTACCAAATCTTGTTTGTTGTATATTAGGTGGTGGTCCCTTTGTAATTATTAATCATGCTTCATCTAATGTTCTCGGTTTGAGGTTAGTCGTGGCAAAGTTTTAATTGAATTTGTTTGTCGATTTTGGCTTTTTGACGGGAGCGTGTTGCGGCTTGAAAACAATTTTTAGGTAGCGCTTTCCAGAATTTCGCTTATGAATTCACCTGTCTCCCAACTTTATTACACGTTGATGTTTTCGAAGGAACATATCAACTTAATTTTAATTATGAATAAAGAAGATTGTTTTTAATTAAAATTCATATTTTAAATTTTATGCTATTAATCGATTTATATATTCTGATATCATTAAATTTAATTCCAGTCCTCCAATTTTGAGGCCAGTCATCACACACAGTGTGACTATAAACACGACCGTTTGAGGGTTCGATTTCCACTCGAGGAAATGAAATATTTAATATTGTCATTTTTTCGCTCTGGTGGCGAGGCAAGCGGCGTTGAGTCTCGCTACTCAACACGCAATGCTTCCAAAATTAGGCGGAAAATGGAAAACCTAGTGTTTTAACACTAGGTTTCCTCTGCCTCTGCTGTGTACAGAATTAGTGTGAAGCTGAAAAAAAAACAAAAAAAAAATCCCTAGGAATCCCATACTTGAGTAATTATCTGCCTGACATTCTAAGGACTTAAAGCGATATAGAAGCTATTCTTTTATTCTTCACATTTTTACTCTTTGTAAGATATTAAATTGTTTCAATTTATGTTAGCGTTTTATTAAGTATACCGCGTTCGTAGAATGTCTGCTACATATTGTTAGGAAGTAACTTTCATTGTGTTTTTGCGTGTAAGTTGCGTTTGTTTTACAGAATTATATGTGTTGTTGACTATTATTTTTAAGCAAGTTATATAAAAGTTCTTGAATGCTATTTCAAAAAGTGATGTTGTTTTATGAACTTGCTTCACTTCTCCGAATCTTGAGATGGATAACTTACAACAAAGAAAGTATATTATTTCATTCCCTCAGCCATGAACAAACGTTTGAACGACTATCATCAAGAGAAATGATCTCAATTAATATGTCATGTCTATAAAGCTGAGGGAAACAGCAATATCGGCTTAAAGCGTGAACAATGGAATGGGCGCAGAGGCTCAGCCAATAACTGTTGCTTGATTCCTCTAACGTTTTGCACCTCGGATTACCGGCGGCACGTGTAAACAGAAACTTCACTTCGTCCTACTCGTTTCATTACAAGCTGTAGTGTGGGATTTATATTTCTTGTTAATGACATATTATAATATCACGTAACTATTCAAATGATTAATATTTTTCAACCGACTTCAAAAAGAAGAAGGTTATCAATTCGACTGTATTTTTTTATGTTTGTTACTTCAGAACTTTTGACGGGTTGTACAGATTTTGATAATTTTTTATTATTTGAAAGCTATTGCTTCCCGTGTGGTCCCATTTTAATTTGGAACATTTCTGACAATGGTATCCATGAGAAAATCACCCAAGTTTTAAATTTGCATTAAGTATGTGCGTGACAAATGGACGAATAACTCAATATCAACCCAACCGATTTCGATGATTCTTTTTTAATGGAAAGGGTACATACACATCAAGGGTTGTTTGATGAAAGTTTGGTTTAGTTCTGATTACGGGATCCGGTTGAAATTGAAGAAGTCGGTTTTTTTTCGTTTAAAATTATAATTATTAACTTTTACATAGCGTTTAGTTTCAAAGGTTTCTTAAGGTTTGCTTTTTTATATTAACTTATGGAATATAAATTTTGCGTATATAAAAGTGAACCGTCAAGCTATAAAGCAAATTATCTATAGAGCAAATGGAAAGTGGAGCATATAATGGTAAGCGTTTCCATTGCTGCTCCACTGCCCTGTAAAGGATGTAGCTCGCTTATGTTTCTATGTTTAATTATATATCAGGCTCAAGTTAATAATTCTAACCGATTTCCCTTTAGAACCAAATACAGTTAACGAAATGATTCTGTTCTTTAGTCCCCGCCTCGGTCTGTATATTTATATTAGGCAATTATAATTTTCAACTTTCTTTCATTTATTTATATTGTTTAAAAACGCTCACATTGCGTTATATTATAAGAAAATGACATATATTTTTTTATTGCAATTAAATCTGACCGATTATAGAATTAGCAGTTTTTATCGTGTATAGCAATACGTAGGATGGTAGTGAAGTAATTAAGAGTACTCAGCGTAGTAGGTATTTATTGTGCACTGCAAGTACTTTGGCCACCAGCCAAACAGACTTAGAGCTTCGTGAAACGTCCTAATGTGCTTAAGTCGCTAGTATTTGAATGTGACGAATTAACTGAAATAAACAAAAAATATTTGAAATCTAAAATATCCACTTTACAGTTTTGTAGTATTTACCATAAATAAAAAAGGGAACAATGTCGACAGGGACCGAACGAACTGTACTATTATACCAAATGCAAGACGAAAAACGGGGCCCGCATTGTGAGCAGAAAATCGAACTTGAATGTCGCGAGACGAAAGGCTCTTTGTGCACAATCAATGGCCCCTCGATTGCTGATAACTTTCTTTGCAGTCTAGAAGTTTGAGTTGGAAACTGCTGGCGGGTATCCGTTCTAGAGTTCTTGTGAGCAGTTTCTAATAATGAAACTGAATCAGATATAGCAATAAATGTATTTATCTTGTGTCTTGTAGGGATGAGTTCTAAGAGGGAAGGCAATTAGCGAGTAGATTCTCTTTTTAAAGATGTGACGTGGAAACGGAAAAATCTTGTAATTTTGCCTTTTACGGATTCTCGTATGGAAGCGAAATTAGACCTATTGTTAACAAAATGTATCTGTTGAATTGTTATTTCTTATGTAAGTCACGTTTATTCTTTCTTATAGGACTTATATTAATATTTATATATTAAGTGAGTAAAGGAAACTTAAAGCTTTAATACTTAAAGCTTTGTTCACATAGCATTATGCTTTAAAACCTTAATAGGGATATTAACAAAGATAATAATTCAAAATCTGGGGGCATTATTGCAGAAATTAAGATGTAGCTCCGTAGCGGTCACGTACAGGGTCGTCTTGGTAGAAATACGAAGGAGCTCATCGCTCTGGCTCGTTAAGCGCCGGAGCGTGCTTTTATTACAGCAAAGCGTGCGCCGCGCCCGGGCGACACTTGAATATTAAACCGTCAACTCTAGGTCATGCATATTGCCCCGGACCCGATTGTAATCGAGCGTACAGATGAGCGTCACGCACGGTTCGACTCTCCGCTCCGACTCGCCACGTCGAACGCCGGCCGCAATTTGTCGAGATGAATAATTACATCACTGATGATGTACTCGAGTGAGAGGCGACGAGCCGTTTGCTATACATCGAGCGGATGATAAGACGTTCCTGTAGGTAAAGGAAACATTCACTATGAATTTTATTTCGAATTTATAATTTTTTAAGGTAGATTGTAGGCAATTTCCTGATTCTCGTTAAATTTTCATATGTAATCTAAATCGATCGATCGAATTTCACTCATTTCTTTCTAAATTATAAAAATGACTTTGTATATATATTTATCTTTTTAATTATGTTTAAATAAGAATGATGTATTTACTACCCAGTAAGATTCTAATTAGATATTAATAATTTTTTTAATGTAAGAGAATTCAGTTATGATAAAGGTTTACAGATAAAATAGTTTTGAAAACTGTTTAAAACGTCATCTCCATTAACTACTGAATTTTGTAAGTTTGTTATAGCTACCAAGACGACGATAAACCAAAGTGATTACGTTCCAGATAAAATGTATCACAATGGAAATATATGATAGTGATGCGATGTTGCAGACATTACTGATGGGCAAGAATTCACTACAGCTGTTCTAATGTGTTCCGTTGAGTGTTCGTCCGAGTCGATAATTACTTACAATGTAATTACGAAGTGTGCCAATGGGCACTGGGCAGTGCCCGACTGCTTGCCCCAGCACTATTGGATACATATTTGATCGGTTTATGCGGTCAATTTAGTCGGTGCTATGCGTTTAGACCTACATACACAGGGCCATGAGTGTATGCGTTATTGATTATTATTATTCTATAATGCGCCCCGGATATTAATGAGAAACCCTATTGTTTATTAGGGAAAGGAGATATGTGAAAGTTAATATTTAAAATATATATATTAAATCTTTATTACTAGACTATAAGAGCCCTTACTAGAAATACCTGCTTGCCATACTCTAAAATTCGTCATCGAGGTTATATTGTTGAATCTATGAGAATTTAACATTAGAATTCCACGAGTGTGTGTCAATGTATAGTAGCGGGTACTAACTTAAATATTTTTCATTTAATAATTAATTTAGCTATTACTTAGTCGTTTCAAAAAGCACCATACTTATCCGTCCTTTTAGACAAAACTCTGAATCCGGCCTACGATTGTATTATCACGTACGTCTTAAAATATCCTTGAAGAATTTTATAAACTACAGGAGGGTGCTTTAGGTTTGTTTTGTGATCGTAATGTTACAAAAAGTCGATCTTTACCCTGACATATAATGTTTAATTTGATTTATTTATTGTAGAACCCGAACTACTACGGCTATATTATAATTGCATCATCAACGATATAGATATGAACTTTAAAATATTAAATTCTATTCTAGCTTTGGCCTAAAGAAAAAGGTGTTATTACTTTAATGAAATATTACGACGTGTTTAATCAGCAAGCATACTGTCTGTCACACATCTTTTTATTGTCACAACGCTGCCCCATTGTTTTATAAAAACGCAATAAAGAGCACGGAAGTGGAATAACAAATACATTAACAATATTACATTTAATCCCCCTGATGCGTTGCGAGATCATCCGGTAGTGCGGACGTCGACGGCGCGCCACAAAAGGTGCTATGATTTACAACGCATACAATATGAGAGGGCTCTCCACATTGACTGAGTGCGACTCTTGGTATTATATTCTGCAAGATTATTTTTTGTTATACTAAAGATGTCGAAATTTTCTTAAGCTTGAAAATTTGTTTGAGTTGTTCTCCTATCGTGGTTGTGTGATCTATAAAATAACAGAGCACGTAACTTGAGGACAGTCGTGGCGCAGGGGCACAAGCGTGCGACTGTTAACACGACAGGTTTTGGGTTCGATTTCCACTCGAGGAAATTGAATGTTTAATTATTCCTCGCTCTGTCAGCGCGACAAAGTGCGGTATTGAGTTCCGCTACTTAATTCTCAACGCCTCAAAAATTCGACGGAAAGTAGAAAACGGAAGTATCTTAACGGGAATAGGGTGTGTCATAATACTAGGTTGCCAAGTTCGCTTTTTGCCAGTGTAACGGGAACAGTTGTATCTATTATATTATACATTACAGATAAAATATTTTGATTTTATTACTAGCAACTTGCTTTTATGAATCTAACAATAAGGTAAAAATAAAAACATAAATAAACGCAAAAAAACTATTTATTCCATTATAGATTATAAACTTAATTATGTTTGTAATTGACTTGCAAACATCTTTTGTTCTTTTACATTAATTCAAAGAAAAATACACGTTTATTATAATTATGTACCTAAGTAAAGAATTGCTTTTTTTATTTTTATTTATATTTCTTGTTAACTCTTGACAGCTATAGAGTAAACAGTTGTATGCGACAACACCCCATACCAAAACAGTCTGTACCATAGTTATTCACAGTGGGTGTGATATTAACATTCGGAGCGCATATTGCGGAGTGCGTCTTACTGCCACGAGTCTTATTATATGATTATTACTAGTTTCTACTTGCGACTCCGCGGGGTTTATGTTTGCATTTATTTACTATATATAGGTACTGTTTTGATTTATTTTAAATCAAAATATGTCAAATCATGATATCTTTAACGTTAGGCGCATAAACCAATGCTTTTTTTTGGCAAAAATTATACCTCATTTGATATTTCAAATCTTTTATATATTAAGGAAACGAAACGCTTGGCGCTAAGGCGCGTTAAACTCCGCCACTCAATACAAACAAATTTTGAGTCTAAAATTCTAAATTCAAATAAATGTAAGTATATTATAATGGTCATAAAGTCCTCACAAACGAAGTTCCGGAGGCCACTAGTTCTAAATAAGCACGGTCGTTAAAATTCGAATGCTTATGATTGTAGTTCAAATATCTTCCATATTTATAATAGAAATTTGGACTCATCTCTAGTCCGGCTTAACAAAAAATGGGTACAAAACAAGAGATAGTAGGTACATAATATGTTTCTAAGCAAGACACAGAAAATTCAGGAGAGGAAACCTAGTATTGAGATACTCCGTTTCCCAGTTTCCGCTGAATTTTCGAGGTATTGCGGATTGAGCAGCAGAATTCGAAGCCGCACTTTGCCTTGTTACCAAAACAAGGTAAATTACAATAGTAATCGTGAATATGTTTCTCTTATATCACATAATATATAAGTTATACATACATACATTTTATGACGGAATGAAAAGCGATAATATTTTATAATTTCCTAAAGGAAGCTTGTTTAATAGACAATATATTGCAAGTATATACTTTCGCCTCGATCTACGTCATAAGAAAGAAATGGCTGTGAGGTAGGTATCTATAGGAAACGATGACAATCTAATACTTAAGTAAGACATGCATCTTACTTCTGTTGTGGAATTAACCAAGAAAAATTAATCACAAATCAAAAACATCGCCTGGCGCCTACTCGCTAAAATCAATATCGTTATATGTTATATATATACGGAAATTTATTAAGGTATACTTATATTAATAATTTCTGTGAAATTAATATTCAGAAAGTAAGCGATGTTTCAACATATTTAATGTAATATAATTTTATTATATATATAGATACGTATTTTTACATTGTTGCTCGCAACTAAATTGATACTTCATTGGATATTTGAAATTCAGATTAAGCTAATTACGCTTGCACATTGCTGTGTGTTTATGATAACCATGTAAGTCATGTCAAGGAAACCACTTCGACTGGTACTTATGGCGTTTCGTTACAATATAGCAGATGGATACAAATTTTGCTCTATTACTAAGTAGCAATTGCGCTTTCGCAATTTTACAATTTATTTTGAGTCTCTAATTACATGTGTGCTATTTTAGCGCAGCATAGGAAATGCCAATTAACAGTAATTGTTGGTGGTGGCGTTGGAAAAATATATATAGCGGCCGGTTCGATTAATTAAGTCCTACGTGAGCAGCGATGTCGTGTTGTAGGCGCTGTTATCATCAAAATTTATGTTACTAGCGGATTAACGTCATATACGAAACCCACAAAACTCCGTATTGACTAATATCTAATTATAAACATCATTTAAGACTTGTAATTAATCGAGCGCCTAATATCTCGTAGGTCATACAATTTCTCTATAGGTTTCAACAATATGAATTTCAGGTTCCTCGGTATTGGTACCTCGTCACCATCATACTGATATAAGGTAAAGATTTGCCACAAATGATATAGAAAGCCACGAAAGCGCTGTGCGGATTGTGCATCTAATCAGCTTATTTGCCGACACGAGCTCAAAGAACGTGATTCAATAATGTGCAGTGTGTTCAATGCCTTAACGATGCGTGGATATCGGGTGGCATCCACGTACTCTGATCGATTCTATTTCAACGGAGTAAAGACTGAAACTTCAGGTTTCATTTAACTGTGCCTCCACCCTGAACTGTTCCGTACGTATATCGATGTCTCGCGGCAGTTGGCGCGCGACCAACGCGTTGTCGTTAGATGCCGATTGACCATTTCGTTTTATTTTATGCTCTCATCAGGACCTTTGCAGAGAAATTACTGCTAAACTCAAGAAATAGAACGAATAACTGCCTACTAGACGGTATTTTCATTATTTGTGATTCATGTACATTACCTACATGTAGGTTCCCATTTTATGATGTTCTCTGAAATGGATAGATGATTTTATTATGTTTTTTTGTTTATCGATATATTTTATCTAAATTATATTTTTTTCTATTTTCCTTTATGTCATATAAAATACTTCCGTCACTTCAATGTTTATGCTTATAATTTATTTTTAATATATTTGCTTTAAATCTAATATCGGTTAAATAAAAATAAACTTACTATCAATATATTTAGTTTAGTCTTGGAACATAATTCTGCAGAAGATTGGATAAGATAAAATAATATGGAAAATCCGAGTATATCGTCGCTTTTCTGCGGGTTGTGCTTATTATGTAAATGCGATCCCGATGTGTTTTGTTGGTAAATTGTGGCGCAACACACGAACCCCGAAACAAATTCTATAAAATAGTTCTAGAGTTTATAGTGAAAATATTGTTTACAAAAGCTCAAGGCAACCCAAAGTGAGATTTACTTTCAACTTTCATACCCTAATTATAATAAAATAATATTTTATTTTACTTCGAAATATTGTTATAAAATTGTTAGTATAAAAGAGAAGCTAGTAAATAGTAAGCAACTCACTCAAGATAACTACTTTACGCTTAAACGGAGAATTCGTATGTTACGTATTTGTAGATAAATTCCAGATGAGAATCGAACTCAAAGCTATCATGTGCAATCAGCTACGATAAATTAACCGTACAGGCGCATATTTCAGATATATATGTATTGTGTGTGTAGTATATGTATTGTGTTGTTATTTTGAGTGGAGTATGTGATATTAAATTCTGAATTCTGGAAGCATTGAGTGTTGAGTGGCGGAACTCAACGCCGCGCTTTGCATCGAAACCAGAATGAAAAAATAAAAATATACATTTAAATAAATATTCTTTTTCCTCGAGTGGGGCTCGAACTCACAAACAGTCATACATTGGCCTCAAGTATGTGATATTGTGCAAGCAATTCGACAGCTAGTTTAAAATGTAGTCGTAGATTGATCGATATTATAGAACAGTCTAGGCAGCTTACTATAATATTATTTGTTGTGCAAGTACCTAATACGCGGTGTACGTATAAAGAATGACAATTGGTATTACTCCCACGTCGTTATCAAGGTCGTGTGCTAGTGCGTTGTTGATATTATCGTTGAAACATGTTTTTAGTTTACATTCGTAAGGGCCTAACGTTAATGAAATGAAGGAACGAAACGTTTAGTTTATGCACACTAGATAAATGTATGAATTAAATGTGTATTAAAATTATGTTCTATTTCTAATATATGTCTAAGTTTCAGTTGCGGCATAGCTTACGTACTATTTATTATTATCGTTTGTTTTATAGGTAAATAATCTAAATAGTCTCAGCAAATTGTTTTCCATCTCTAGTGGAATATATAGTAAAATTGCTAATACTAACTGGATATTAAACTATTATAGTTTGAGATAACATAAATTGTCGCAAAACTTAGCAAAAGATTACGTGTATATAGTCTTATATCTGGCTAGACGAATCGTGAAGTTGGATTCCAACAACTAGCATGCAATATCTTTATATTATAATAATAGAAAGTGGCGAAATTCTATGACCAGAATGAAGGCAGATAGAATAAGTCATAGGTTTTGAGTTCGATACCCACACAGGATATGAATTTGTTTTTGTAATTTATCTATGAAATAACAATGACTGATGATTCATTTATTTACATAAATATATCTAATATATATCTGTTGTCTGATCGCTAGTACATTATCTTCTGTTTGAAATGAAACAACTATATACCAGTTGTCTAAAGCAGCTGTATCCCTAGCGGGGTAGCCAGAGAGAACGGAGCGACAAACACTACGGTTCTCTACATACCTCTTTTGCTTCGTCCACTGTCATCAACCTCGTCATATGCTGTCCGGAGGGTCTTCATGCTTTTTACGTGACCTTCTTCTAGTATCTTTAATAATGAGTCTCTGAGGTCTCCGATACCTCTCTCCTCGCTCACTTTTCCTCCATAAATCTGTTTTGCTATTTTTTCACCAAAAATTGTACCTCTAAACAAAATTATTTACATAAACCATATTCTACATATCCTACATGTGTAGACGTGTAGAGCTATTCTGTCCCGCTTACTTACTCTGGAGCTGTAGCTACATGGATGTGTCGCGGCCACTCCACCGAGCGACGTGTCCAACTCCAGTGCGTCTGAAACCTCCCAGCGCAGCGTGTAATCGAGCCAAATATGAGCGCGTAATTGCTTATTTGCCTCATTTCGGATCCACTCGCGATCGTGTCCGCGGCCAGCAAAATGTGATCCGGCCGTGCGCTTTTGTCTGATTGACGTTGTAGTCCATTTTGTGAGCTTCGCTTTGCTTTTGAACAATGAATATAGATATTTAACGTATTCTTAGATTAGATTAGACATTTTCTTTTATTGTGGGGCTGTAGGATTTTTGTTAAATAGCATTTGATTGTTATGCTTATGTCATAAGATATTAGTTTTATGATATTTGTCGTGTATAGCAGGGTAGGTAGAGAGAAACTAGTGTTAAGACACTCCGTTGTCCCTTTTCCATCTGATTTTGAGATACTACATATTGAATAGTGGAACCTAATTAGGCTCTGTGTCGACAAAAAAATTACAAATTATTTCTCATATTGCATTTTTAAGAACATATGTATGAGATATTAGCGAAAAATAGCGAAAAATAACTGAAAAATTACTGTAAAGCTTTATCTAAATCCGTTAAGTGGTGGTTTTTGCGCGAAAATGGAACAAACATCCATCCTCACAAACATTCACATTTATAATATTGATAGGATTATAAGTTCAGAATTTAACGATTTTAATGCATACTTTGTTCTTTCCAGGTAAGGCACATACATGTTTCTCTTATACTAAGACGATTAGCGCTTTTTAAGGTAAGATTGAAATATTATACATATAAACATATTATGTACGACTACTTAGCTTATGCAACTTAAATATTTTAGTAGCTCTTAGTATTTATGTTTTAGTGTAAATGTATATTATAATAACCGTAATTTTAATTTTCTATATAATCGCCTGTTGAGTTAACGTCGGTATTTTGTACGCGGTGAATTCAGAACATAGTGCTGATTTTGCGGTTGTGTACCAACATTCACGTCGCCATCCGTGCGTGCTTTAGTTCTGCCCGCATGGTACCTACTTGTGACGCTCAAAGGTAACTCATGTGAATGTTCCATAATATTATGAATGCACAGAGTGTTAAATATAATAACGTATGTGGAAAATAATATATATACAATGTAAAAATCATATAATTTTTCTATTTTGGCATATCATTTTAGTTTCATATTTATAATATAACATCTTGTCGTAAATATTAATGACAAGTAATTTAGTAGTTTAATAAAAACGTATATGTACATATATTAATCAGGTTTTTGACGTAGCATACGTACACATATGTAGTTAAATGACACGAAATATCTGTTTATCTCATTTAATCTTTCTGCTAATATAAGATTTGTCATCATTTTACATCGTTGAGAAAATTACACGTTAGATAGTGAGTAGTTATACAAATAAAAATACGTACAGAAATGTCACTTAAAGAGATTTTTATACTAAATTAAACCTGTGAACAAGTGAATAAAATGTCTTTGATAGATGAACTTCAAAGAGGATATATAAATCTATAGCGTAGTTGATATTGTTAATTAAAAGCCGAATGCACAAGTGGTTTCGATTAAATATTTTGTACGTTTCTCCGAAACAAATCGAGTGTATTCACAGCGACCATAATAAATGACAATGCAAAAAGCCAAGTAGACGGACGTAGTGCCGGTGTAGTGTATGCTGCAGGTATTTCGCAAGCGGTTTCAGTTATATTGCCCAAGAACACAACAATGTATAACGAGTTGCAACAATACTCCGTAGCGCGCTGACGCGTGAATTACCTGTGCTTTACAGTGGCTCGAGATCATAACTTATCACAGTTGTTGTTTAATACGTTTACTTACTATTATTAAATATTTAGGGTAGGCAAAGGAAAGCTGAGTTGAGTGGCGGAACTCAACGCCGCGCTACGCCTCGACAATAGAGCGAAGAAAAGAATGAAAATATAAATTAAAAAAAATATTTCATTTCCTCGAGTGGAAGTCTTGAACCCACAACCAGTCGCGTCCTCATTATTAAATACATTTCAATATAATAGATATTCAATACTTATTGTTGTTTGTGCGTGTGGTTTTGCATGCGAGTGCTATTCTATTTAGTCCGCCAATCAATTCGTGACTATCGCTTTATATTCTACCACATACGAAAAGATCACGTTGCGGATTGAATTTTGCTCTGTTGATGGAATTATACATATAGGTATATTTTTTTATTTTCGTTCCTCGCATTTCGGGCTTCCAGTTTTTGAAATGTCCGTGATATGAAAATATTTTAGATCAGGGAAGCAATTTTCAGTTTTCAAATATTATTTTTTAACGAATTTTTGGTATAGTCATATTTGTCAACAAGTGAATCAAGATATTCATTAGATACCTATATATATTTATTTATGTTGCTATTGAAGATGACTGAAGTTTTTTTCACTTTTAAGGTTCCGTACCTTACCTGAAGAAACAGATTCCCTATAGGATCATTAATTTGTTGCATGTATGTCTGTCAAGTTTATTTCGAGATCGCGTAAAGGTGTCAATGGAGTACAGAAAAAAATCAAGCTTTCAAGTCTACGCAATCAAAAGATACGAGCATTATACAACGTTTTTGCTGCATTTTGTTTGAAATTCGCCGCTTACCTATAGGGTACTTCCTGTGGACCTACAGTTATGAAATTTAGCACGACGTGAGAACTTACAATATAAATATAGGAAAAATTTAAAAACTGAAAATTTTTTAGAAAAAAAAAACATTCTAAATTAATATTTGTAGTTAATTTCATACAAAATGAATGTATTCATCTGCAAATTTATTTTTGTTAACTTTTATAAGTGGAACTTCCCGTTAACCTACGATCCTGAAATTGGTAGGAAAGTCTCGGTGGGCGAGTTCGACTCGCACAAGACCGGTTTTTTTATACATTGCAGCAATAAGCATGTGAAAAATAAAAGCTTTAATAACGCTATGTACCAAATGAAACCAAAACACGTAGATGTGTAATCGTTCAAATTAGATTTAGTTCAAATTAGAATTAGTTTTGAATCTATACAAATATGCAAAAAAAAAACATTTCGATAAATCAAACAATATTGTACTCTTCAGGCGTGAGAGATGTAATAATTTTTCCCAATGAAGTAATCGTCCATGCACAATGGTAGTCGTTTTGTACGTGCTAGTTCTTAGTTATACGTATGAATTGACAATAGTGGGAAACGGTTACTGAGTTTTAGATTTCTATCAGTGTGACCTTAAGCATTTTAAGCTATTAACGCCATTTCTATAACAATGCTAAACAAAACGGTTGCATATTTTTGTTTTTTATACTCATGCATCCTCCGTTGCATAACAAAAAAAAATCCTAAATTTATAACCCTATTATCCATTTTTCAACTGTATTACATTTTTTTCCAGTATAACTGATGCTTAGCGTAAAACTAAACCAAGGAAACTTTGACAATAATAAATAGAGATAATATTCAGAAGAAAAATTAATAAGCGCCACTAAGAGTAACAAAAATACCTTATTTCCGATAATATAACAGAACACAGTTATAATATGTAAGAATTTAAAAATAGAAAAGTAGATATAGGTATACTATCTATAATATTTATCTACAGAAGTCAAGGCCAGCGACAAACATATCATGATTGTTTACAAACTGTACGTTTCATAATACATTATTAAGGATGCGATAATAGTTACCTTCCGTTTCTCGTCTCGCTGACATTTACACAAGTTCAAACAGATCGATGACTAAGCAGCATTCAGCATTCGCCGTTAAAGGCGAAACCTGTAAAGAAATATTTTGTGATCCGTCGTGTAGTAAATTTCAGATTCAATATGTTATTTTACTATTTTGTTGGTTTTCAAGTATCTGACAGTTAAAGATAGTTATTTCACATTAAAATAGAGTAAAATATTCGTAGTTAAGAAAGTGAAATATGATCATTATAAAACTTTAGCGTTCGCTAGAACAAACGTAGAGAATGATTATTATAAAGCATTCCCTGTGAAGCTGTATTTGAATAGAACCATGATCCTATTTCATCATTTTCAAAATTTCAGACCGGAGTTAACATTCTCAATGGAAAAGGTATATACACGATGCATGCTTATAGCATTTAGTTTGTATTGTTCCTATTCCACTGCAGATAGTAGTTTTGTGTATTACTGCATGGAGCCGCGCGATTTTATTAAAAGTATTTGTTTGTATATGGAATTGGAGTAATTTTGAGTTTATATTCTATTGTTTTTATCACTAGGTAGAAGGCAGTATAATAATTAAAATTATTAATTGCCGCCCAAAATTACTTTTAAAATACTTGATTGGAATTGTAAAACACACAGTTTTTTTAGTCACTTTACAGTAACGGAACTACATGTTTGTTTCTATACATATTAATAATTTTTAAACGTTTATTGTAACATCAATGATTGATGTTACAGTAAACATTTAAAAATCATAAATAAAATATGTGCAAAAACTAAATGATACAAAAAACATTTCATATATGATGCTTTGTACGAGTCTCGTATATCTATACTATTTTTTCAAGGTTATATCAACAACTGAATACTTACAGTGAACGAAGATGTAATTACGTTAGAAACTTTATCCCACGCCTCAGAGGTTAATATGTTACGTTAATAGACATTGATACCTTTACCTTGTGGATAAATTACCGAGATTAATTTATTTCTCGATGCCAGTTTAGATATTGTTATCACGTTAAAGTAAGATCTTGATAGGAACTGAACGATTTACATAGAAATGAAAAGTCCGCAGCCACTTTTTTCATCCTGTTTCCTAATTTTCTTAATATTTAATTTTTTTTCAGATTTTTAGTCTATTGTTTTTCTTTTTTAATCTATAAATATGAACAGAATACTCTTACAACACCTCAACAACGCATCATGTAAAAGATGTAGGGCAGTAATCAATCAAATAGTATTGTAACAGTACCTTAAGCCACTTAACTAATGCGATGCGTTGTACAATAGTCAGTATTAGCTTTGTAATGTATAAAGGTGTGGTCACATAGAGGTAAGGGCGTGCCTACACGCGAACACCCCATTAGCACTGACTATATTTCATACACTCATAAAATGCAAGTGACGTGTCCACATTTATAACAGTGTTGGGTGACATAGGAAAAAATATAATATTCGTGGGGGCATTATTTAGTAACAGACGGCCAGGAAGGTAAAAAGTTTTGGGTAAACATACATACATAACTGTCTAACCTTTTATTATGAACGTGGTTATCATGGTTTGCGACCACATATTTACTCTTGTAAGGGGTTTTGTTTAATATGGCTAATATTTTTGTTGTTTTTAGGGTTCCGTGCTTCAAAAGGGAAAAGCGAAACTCTTACGAGTTGCTGTATTTTGTATGAAATTCGCGCTACGTAACCAAAACCTATAGGGTACTTTTCGTGGACCTACTGTTATAAAATTTGGCACAAAGTTAAAACTTATAATACAAATAAAGGAAAAAATCCGAGAAGTGGAAATTTATAGTTATTTCATAAAAAAAATAATATAATAACAAATTTATATTTGTAATTAATTTCATTCAAATTGAGTGTACTGCCAGCAAACTTAATTTCGTCAATTTATATAAGTTATACCTACTTCCCGTTCATCTAAAATCCTAAAATTGGTATGGAAGCCTCGTTGAGCAAGTCCGACTCCCACTTAACCGGTTTTTTCATTAATATTAATAAATAATTACACATTAGTATGAAGTAATCTCAGGTATATTATTTTTAAGGTAATGTTTTATATAAACAAGAAAATTAATTCTTGCACTTATAAGCATTACAAATTTAAATTTAATTTTTAAAAATATAAAACAAAACATTTATAGCCCATCCAAGTTAACAGTTATCTAATCAAATAGGTAATAGAATTAAAACTAAATCTTGAACATCTTAGACTAAAATATTATTTAATCCTAGATAACTTAATCCTCCGTTTAGCGTCTAAAGTTACCAAATCCATCTAATATTAGCTACACCATAATTACTCTTACCCACGCTTATATTGCTAGGGCCTATGAAGCGCACAAATACAAGAGGATTTATTGATCTGTTGATAAGAGCTACGTTCTTATCTATAGTGGCATATTGTTTTTGCTTTATAAAACTTTGTTAATAATAAATCTATTTGCTACTAACCACCAAACCAAACACCTCTTAACCCTTAATGTATATTTAACAACTAGTTTTACATATTAATCCGTATATATTAATCCGTACATATTGTACGGAATCTCGCACAAAAGTATATTTTTTATATATAGAAAGAAATTTTATATAATAGTTTTTTTACCTGAAGATTCTGAAATACAAATATATATATTAATTCTTTAAATTTGACTGATGGTTTTCAAAAGTATTTTTATACGAGTTTTTTTAATATATCCTACACATAACGTATTTTAGCCGTTGCTTTGAGATGAAAAGATGTTGCAATTTAGATTAGTCAGTGTGGTTACTCTAAGTCCTGTAAGTAATCGGGACGTGTTGAGCGTAATTAGAAAAGTTGGCACTGCTGAAGCTTTTAATTAACATAAAGTATCTGAACTTTACTTCTCTGATTGTCACATGAATATACTCGAAACGCGCAAACTAAAACTGGAAAGGGGCAAAACGACAATAGCACCAACTAACTAAAAAGCCAATTTTTTGAAATGTATGACGGGAACGGATATAACGTCAAATAACACCAGTGTATATCAACTAGATGTATATCTACCCCGACAAAAAGTAATATCACGGGAAAATAATAATAAAACAGCAACAGTATGAGATAGGGATTATGAGATATGTTGAAGAGTGAGAGAGAGGAAACATATTGTCAAGCACCTGCCACCCTTCACCTGGCGCGAGGCTCGTTCATATTTGATTAGGTTTCGCTGGGACGTCAGTTGTGACTAGGAATGCGAGATACAGAGCAAACTGCTAATGATACTGTCCGTTGCAGAAATTACACGACATATTAAGTGCCTTATCAAATCTTATTGTCGTCTGTATTATTCATTTGTTACGAGCCCGTCTATTGGCAATTGCTTAAGATTCTAATCAACAGTGTATTGCATTTTGGATGACTAAAGTAACACCTATTTTTCATTTTTAATAATTGAATTTAAAAAAATAATGATAATTGTTTTAATATTTTTTACTAGATAATAATGCTATAAGATTTGAGGCCAGTTGTGGCGCAGCGGCACGAGGTGTGACTGTAAAACCGACTGGTTGTGGGTTCGATCCCCACTCGAGGAGATGAAATATTTACTTAAATTTATATTTCCATTTCTTCGCTCTGGTCGAGGTTAAGCGTGGCGTTGAGTTCTGCCACTCAACACGCAATGCCTCCAGAATTCGGCAGAAAGTGGGGAACGGAGTATCCTAACACTAGGTTCCCTGCTGTGATACAGCGTGAAGCTGATTTAATTTTTTTTTTAATTTAATAATGCTAGTTTGATCACCTAACAATATTGTAAATATACGAGTACAATTTATCACAAGTGATTGAACCTAAAGAAATAGTTGAAAATATAATTATTTTAAAATATTTAATGTTAATTATTAACGTCGTAAATATATGAGTTTTGGACAACATTTTGACACTGTACTTAAAAGTTGTTTGTTTATAAAGCGCTTAAATTAAATGGTCGTAAAAAATTGTTAGTAGGTTTGAAGTGGTTGCTCTAAGTCATCAAATGCCCGTTAAGCCTTACCTCAGGTCAGCTGAGTGGCCGACAATTGTAACCGCAGGCGTGGACGCTCTCACGATGTTCGACCGCACGTCAACTTGAGATCTAGTTTTAATGTAGTATGATTGAATAAATCTGATGATTTATTTAAATATTATTACTGATTTATTTATTACTTAAACTCGTGCAATTAAAAATTGTAATTAACTGATCAAATAACTTATAGTTTATAAATTTTTACATATAAACACACACTCTATCTGAAACACTCTGTGCACTTTTTTCAGTATTGTTTCTATATAATTCTATATTATATGGAAAAGGTAAAAATACCAGGCAAAAGAATATTAAAAACAAATCCTGTTACCAGTAAAACATACAAAGCATAAATTTAGCACATTTAAAACACGAGTATGTACATACATCCATATGGATTGTGTTTTCAATCTTTTGTATATATTTAATAATATTTTTTCATTTGGTAATGGGAAACCACAATATATAAACATTGTTATTACTTACGTACCGTATAAAAACAACTAGTGACTCATAGATTTTTAATATGCTAGAATGTAAATTATATGGTAGTTCACCTTGATACACTTTTTAGTACCTAAGCATTAAGCGTGTGAACTAACCTATTTATTTTGTTGGAAACATTAATAATACTAACTTACCGGAAATTAAAGTAGCTAAAATTCGTAAGTCTTGGTGCTAAAGGTTAGTAGAATAGAAATAGACCACTACTTAAAACATTTTTTACCCTGAATACTCTTGATGTCCATGTACATTCAGTGCGATTTTTCCATCGTAAATTAATTGATATGTATCTTTTAAAATTTTTGGCTTACATGTTAACAAAATATATCACATTTTGAGGTATTAAATTGTAACGAGCGCAAATCGCGGCTTAATTCGTATGGAAACTGAGTTTCGGTGGCCGGATGTGCCTGCGGGCGCGGGATTCGACCGGAACTTCCTACCCCGTGTGTTGAGCCTTAGTGGCGGCTTAACTAAGTTATTAATTAATGTCCGCTGTCATCCGGTTGATATCAAATGTTCCAAGGTTTTATATGCCTACATTTGCGTAGGCATATGATTTGGACTTTAAATTATTATTGTTAAATCTTTTGCTTCGTTCAGATAATTATTGACGTATGTTTAAATAGTTTGCTGTTACTCATTTTATAATATAAATGTTATTTTAGTTGCCAATATCCTATAAATTTGTTGTTAAATTAACAAATCATAAAAGATTTTTATGTAATTTTCCAGTTAAGTAATTAATTCGTACAACCAACTTGCGCTAGTGAAAGTGTCCCATAAATTACTTACGTAAGTGACAGATCGTTTCAAGTATGATCTGCGGCAATCGTGGCAACGTTATTTATGACATTAGTAAACATAATAATTATATGTATTTTCATTTCTTCGCTCTGACGTTGAGACAAAGCGCGGCGTTGAGTTCTGCCATTCAACACGCAATGCTTCCAGAATTTGGTGGAAATTTAATAAGAAAGTCTTAACACTAGGTTCTTTCTGCCTACCCTGCTATGTGCGGGATGCAGCGTGAAGTTAAATAATTCTCATGTGTTATATATAGGTACGAAGTAAATAATATATAACCACAGGCAAAATGCATGTTTGGTTTTCATCAGTTAACTGCAAATTAACACTCGCTAAGTTTTGTCACAAACAAACAACTTATGTTTATATTTGCTTGTAGTTCGTCATAACGAAATTGACTAATTACCTACTTGGTGTTTGAAAATATCACTTTATATATCAGGATGTGTGTCTTTCACTGACAATGGTTTACTTTAATATAATAATTTGATAGTTATACCTACATAAAATATAAAATAATTTATTTTTATTTAAAACATACCATTGTCTTATTTGCTTAATTGTGTGTTTGCCATTGTTTAATTGTGTGTATTATGTGTGTTGTATATATTTTTTTATTTATTATATTCTATTTTATTTATCATATTCTCTAGGCACATCAATATTTTGGTCTTATTAGTCTGACCTAAGCATTTTATTTTAAATATTTTAAGTAGAATGATGTGCAAAAAGCATTTTCAATTATTCTATCTTCCATTATAGGGCTGTTTGAAATATTCCCCTTTAAAACATGACTGTCGTCTGACCTTTCCAAACACGACATTTGGCAACTGGAACGGGGGTTAAATATCAGGTTAATGATCGTCAGTTTATTTCAATTAGCTAATTGAAATTTCCATCCCCTCGCATTTTAGTTTGTGTCTAAAAATCATGAAGTCATACGCTGTCCAAAAACTACAAAAACATTTCTTTATTTTTTTAAATATAACCGTTCTTATTGTGAGTATTCTCTATTATGGATAATAAACTACACGACTTGGTTACTTTGTGATCACACTGTATATATAAAATGTGGCCATGTAAAACTAAACTGTTTATATTGTAGTAGTAATACTACATCTATGTGTTGATATAATATCAATAAAGTATATTTTACGTCCCTGCGTAGGGGTCGTTGGCATTTAAAGAGGACATATGCCGAGTCACCTGCCGATCCCCCTTTACACGATAACCTCCCCAACACGTGGAAATATTAAATGTTACTTGTTTTGTACTCGGTTGTCATGAGGGTGGATATTTAAGCCGCACCATGGCACTAATGAATTTCACAAAAGACAATGTTACCGTATGGATTTTTTCTTCTTCAAAATTATCTACATGGTATTTTTATCATCATCTTTTCGTAATTTTTTAGAGTGTGGTATGACTACCTAATCAATCCAAAGAGAAATTAGTCTTACTGCCAGATTTCTATTCTTTTCACTTCAGATCTAAGCCTGCAAAAGGAAAACAGCAATATTAAGTCTATTACTTCTATTATTGTTGACGCAATTCATGTAACACAAGAAGCCTAGTCATTTGTGTAGGCACAAAGTGTTCTCTACACTTAGGATGATTCATAAGACGTGAAGAGTAAAGATTATATTGCAATATAAGTTCTTCCAGCTCGTCTTACCTCGTCTGCTAGCAAAGTGTGGGTGATCCCAAGGTCTACAAGTATTAAGCGGCATTGATGCATGCTTACAGTGGGATTATTAGTTTGAGTGCCGTCGAGAGCCACCTGATACTGGTTTTGTAAGTGACGTGTTGAAGAAAGTTGAAATTGTATCGATTTTATTATCTTCAATGAAACGAAAGGGAAATGTTATTTCACTCCTAAATTATATTATTTAAGAGTTGATGGATGTGTTAATATTGGAATTGAGGAATCTGAATATTTTTAGGTCTAGTTTGCGAGGTCGGCTAGTGAAGTGACCAGCCAAAACAAAGACAAACCTTTTAAACTCAGCTCTGTCAAAGCCGCGGGCTAGACGCTACTAAATAATACTTTTTAATAATAGTCTTTTCAGGCTCAGTTTGACATATTTTTCCATTCATTCTGTACCCTAGTATTCTTTTGTTACATGAATCATTATGCCGGGGACCGATCGCGATGGTAGACCTATTTTTTTGGTAGCAATGACGCTGATTTCACTTTCTTATTTGCCTTCATGGATTTTTATATTTTATCCAGTTTAAAAACGGTCAATGTATCTAGGGCGTTAACGTTCCCTATGTCAAAAAAATAATTTGACCTTTGTTGACATGTGTGTTTAAGAAGTACATAATAATTTGACAAATGTGTTTAAGAAGTACATAATAAATATTTTAGAAAAATATAGAAATACAAAAAAAAATTTGTATCTTTTTAAATTATATAAACGTATAATAGTTATAGGAAATTTTATCAATTTATATACGCATAGGTATTACAGTTCTAATGACATGTTCGAAAACCTAAACTAAACAGTTATTTCTAGAATAAATTTCAGTCAATCTTAATAATGTTTCATTAGAACAAGATACATAGATGTTTGTGTGCTTGCCACGTCTGTTTGCTTTACTAAAAATTTATAGCGCGTTGAGATGACTCGCTCCAGAGCATTTCTGTCTTTGAACTGCCCCACGTGTCCTCTTCTTGGTATTTTAGTGGTTTGTACATTATAGATAATTTACCAATAAATTTGTGTCGTGTTTTCTTGAAACTATATTTATATAAAACAATTTTGTTTACATTCCTCTAGAACATTATTTTAGATATGTTTATTGGGTGGCTATTATTGTTTGTTTTTACTTTATAAAGAATATACAAAAAAAAATGTCAATTCACTCCGAAAAACTGATAAATGAATACTTAAAAAAAAAGGTTTATTTGATTTCCGTTAAAAATTACAGTTCGATGATTTTAAAGCCAACAAAGTAATGAAATCCGATTGAAAGCTTCGGCCGCCTCGTAACGCTGACTGACAATCATTAACAGTGTGAAAACAATCAAACTGACTTCAATAATCAAACATTTCCACAGTTTGTTGCGTTATAAAATTTATTTTACAAATTCACATACGTTGAGACCGTCGTGGCGTCAGTGGCACAAACGTGTGACGTTGTGGGTTCAATTCCCATTCAGGGAAAATAATAATTATTTATTAATATTTTAATTTATTCGTACTGGTAACGAGGCAAAGCGCGGCGTTGAGTTCCGCCATTCAACACGCAATGCTTCGAAAATTCGGCTGAAAGTTGGTAACAGAGTGTCTTAGTTTAGTTACAGTGTTTTGATTGTGGCCCCTAGCCACTATAAGGGCATCATGAATTATCGTATTAACAGTTACGATCACTTTATGACAGCCTGCGTGATCGCTCTTCGTACACTTAGATTGGAGCTCTTCTTCGTTTATGATATTTTAATAGGTATTCAAACGATGTGATCATAAAATGGATTTTTATGATTTTTAAAGTGGAAATAAAAAAATACACATAAGAGTAAGAGTATAAGATCACCAAAGAGGTGAAATGTTAAATAAGGTATAAATATTATAAAGTGAATTCTGTATTTGTAATTATTTATTAACATAATTCACATAATAATTCACATCCTTATTTGATAAAAATAAAAAATAATTGACATCCTGGCTCTACGGCAACGAGACGAAGCGCGTCCTAAAAATTAGGCGGAGTTTGGGAAACGGACACCCCGTTCCCTCTCTTTTCTCAATACTTCTCTCTGCTTACCATGCTATATACTATTCGTTTTTAAAAACTCTAATTACTCGTACATATAACTGATTAAGTGTATATTTAATGATAACATTGAAATAACAATTAGTAATATAATTTAAATAACAATAGAATAGATTCCTCTTAGAATAATTCGTTTGTGAATGGTATTAACGAGAGCTCGGGGAGAAAAACTTCAATTAAGCTGTAATCCCGGAAATAAAGGCACATAAAATTAAAGCACACATTAAAAAGAGCAGCTCCTGCTAAATGGTCTTATAAAAAGAGACTTTCTATGACCCAAACCAGTATAATATTTCTAAAAACAATTATGTTTATATATTTTTATTTTATATTTATTTAAAGATTTACAAGGAGATTTTGTATAATATAGTATTACTGTGCTATGGGATTGCTTTTTTTATGATAATTATGATTAAAACAAACATTAAAGTTATATGTAAATCCAAGTTAGGTATATGTAAAAATTTTAAGTGGTAAAAAAAAATCAGCTTGACGCTGTATCCCGCACACAGCAGGGCAGGCAGAGGGAACCTAGTGTTAGACACTCCGCTCCCCATTTTCTGCTGAGTTCTGGAGGCATTGCGCGCTAAGTGGCAGAACTCAACGCCGCACTTTGCCTCGACACCAGAGCGAAGAAAGTGGAAATATAAATTTAAGTAAATATTTCATCTCCTCGAGTGGGGATCGAACCCACAACCAGTCGGTTTTACAGTCACACTTTGTGCCGCTGTGCCATGACTGGCCTCATTTTAAGTGGTATTGCGACTTATCATAAAATACCTACAACAATTTTCAATTTGCCTGCAGACAATATCCTATGTCGATAAGTATTTATTTGGCTTCGTCTTACTTAGATAAACGACAACGATATATTTTGTGACGAAGGAAACTACTTCTTCATTCTAATTAGCGTATTTTTTTAACGTTTTTTAAGCAAAGTTGCGTGTTGGGTTACCCTTAGTATTATCTTTAAATAGTTAAAAAAATCAGCTTCACGCTGTATCCCGCACACAGCAGGGTAGGCAGAAGGAACGTAGTGTTAAGACACTCCGTTTCCCACTTTCTGCCGAATTCTGGAGGTGTGTTGAGTGGCAGAACTCAACGCCGCGCTTAGCCTCGACACCAGAGCGTAGAAGTGGAAATATAAGTTTAAGTACATATTTCATATCCTCGAGTGGGGATCGCATCCACAACCAGTTCGTTTTACAGTCACACTTCGTCCCGCTGCGCCACGACTGGCCTCAAAATAGTAGGCCTTTAAATAGTTAGAATATATATTATTTTATTTTATCATCTAGTTCAACCTTTCGTGTTGACATTCCGGCTAGCAAAGAATCCCTCATCAAGTAATGAATGCTCCCTCCACTCCCCCACATCTCATCAATTGTTTCGCGTGTCTATTTGTGTTTATTCCCGGTTGCTTGTTTTCATAACACAATGTCTGTCTTTGATGGCGCCGTGTGTTTGCGTTGCGGGTCGCTCTGGATACGAGTGCCTAAACTTCCTTCACGTCTCGTGTCAGTTCTGAGGTGTAAGTCTGTAAGACTCATAGAAGGATATATACGTTCCGATATCAATAAATGTCATATTGTTTAGTTATTTTCACATTTTTTTTATTGAAAGCATATTCACTAGTCAAACTGACTAATTAAAAACGATTTGTCACAACGGTTTTCGCCGCTAACCTGCACCGAAATGCTAATCGGGGTGGGCTCGTTTCATATTACACGCTCCGCCAACTCTTGGCCCTCGTCCACCACATGCATCTTCCGCGAACATGGCCCCAGCATTGTTAATCCATTGTTATTTATGGTCTGCAAAATGTATAATTATTGACTCGGCGCCGCTGTTATTATATAATTTTAGCGACACTTGCAGCGCGCTTGACTGATCTCGTAGCGAGGAGCCGCGTTCAATATCGACTCGTACAATTAATTCCAAAACACAACATACGACTGCCGTCTAATCACACAGATCCCGGTGTCGGGTCAGGAATCCAATTTTACTGTAGCGACGTAAAAACGAAATCGAACAGTTCGTGTGATAACCAAAACGACAAAAACGCGTGACGTGGAAAAAAGGAACAGCTCGGCGGCGATTTGTTTCGGTTGACGAGTAGTAGAGCAGATCGCGCTGGGTCGTCGACTCGGAGGGAAAAGCGACAATTGGCTCATTGCGACATTGAATAGAACGCACGCGCCGCTCTATGTACCTACTTGCTTTATTTTATATGAGTAAATTCATTATCTAGCTGTTTGCATACATTATGTTGAAATTTTATTTCGAATATACTAAGAAATATGAAATAAGAAAATATGATATTTATATGTTCAAATATATGTAAACGCGATAAATTTAATGTTCGGTCCGAATAAAAACTTATATTTAAAGTAAGGATAAAAGATTTTAAGGGCAATATTCAAGGGTAAACATAGAGAATTAGGAGAGACGTTTTTTGTTATTCCTTCTCATGGAGTGCACTTTTCCGGTATTTGCCGTCTCGAGGTAGAATCCATCAAAGGATTAGAGGGTGTCTCGGGGACGCGACGGGTTTATCGGAATTTTCTCGATGTGGAATAAATTATCCGCCACTTAAACGACATCGCGCAGGTTTTAAACGCTCTCGATGTTTCTACACGACGCTGAAAGGAAACCCAATTGTTATCAACGGTTAAAGTGCTCCAATAAGTTGTTCAGGGTGAATGATTTTTCAGAAAGTTTATGGATATATGTATTTAGAAAATAATGTTTGACGTCACGTGATAAACACAGGAATTGTGAACTATAAACCATTTTTAAATTAAAGAAACTGCAGTTTTATAAGTGTATCTATAATAAAATATACGTAATAATATGTATAAAAAACAACTTGGTATTTTATAGGAATGAGGCGGTTGAATAATTTTTGTGCTAAATCTTCAGGAACAGTTAAAGCGAGGGGCCAGCACAAATTTACGTTTCAATCAGCGCTTAGGACTGACGAAGATTCAACCGCAGAATTGCGAACTGAAATTGTCGTTTACTATCAACTTACATAACATACTGATCTACTTATGTATATTACAATTGTATACTGTAGAATAGTTGTAATGTTTGCTTAGTATATTATGCTCATTAAATGATTCAATAGAATTGTAAAGTTTCATTCAATTAAATACAGAGTTCCAACTTTTAATGTATCTTTTCTCTTGGTAATACTGTTTCGAAATACCAAGTTCATCCGTAGCATTTCCACAGCATTCCCATACTCTGTGATGCAATCACTGCACACAGTCGTAGTCGGGAGATTATAGGATGCATGACGCAGCAACATTAAGCGGTACGTCATTTCATTTCATATACATGAAAATTGGATGTGGCTTTAATAGACCGAGCTCTCTAAAAGACCTCTATTGAAGTCAATGAGAATGTAGCACACTTTTTCATTACACAATTTCACAGTAAAATTACACAACAGTCATAAAAAGTCGTATTACTTAATTTGTTTTTAATTATGGCCCTCCCAGTATTCTTTATTGACAGTAATAACAGGAATAAATGTTAATATGGTGTAAGCTGGACGCAATATGTACATGTATGGCAGATTATAGTGATTATTGTTGAAATAATATAAAAAGATCACAGCATTTTGTTTTAAGGAAGATTTAGTTTTTTTTTTAGTTTGAGTGTACGACTAAAGAGTTGGTTAAAAGTCTATTATAAAATGTCACCGTGACATTTGATAGACGCTAACGTTGTAAGCGCCCTCTAATTACCCGTCCCGTTTCCAATTGTATCCAGATCAAAGTGTTTCTGATCACAAAGACTTTAAAAATGTCTACGTCACCGTCGGAGGCATTTTCATTAATTGTTACGGTTTTACATTGGTACGCCAATGAGGTTTTTAATTTTGGTTTTGCTCGATTTATCAAAAAATGTTACCTTACTATTATAAATTGATATTGTATATTTAAATAGGGCTGATGACATAGAGGAATGGATTTCTCATAAAAAATATATAATATTATATGATAATCATATTTAATAAAATTATATTTTTATGTAGGTCACAAGCCCCGGTGTTACTTAAATCGACAGGGCATGTTACTTGTATGTAGGTAATTAAGTATATACAGTGCAGTGCGCTGGCGCAGGAAAGTAAGTGGCCAGTTTGAATATGGAAGTAAGAACGCAACGCATGGCGCTACTATTATAGGGCTGTCATCAAAAATGGATACAGTATATAATATAGTATACGCTATGTTGTATGATAAATTACATAAAAAGTATATGAAAAATACATTACACATAATACTAATAAAATTAATTTCGATGTCATAAACATTTTTAATCATAAATTGATATTTAAATTATCTACTTGAAATATCTACTATAATCAAAATTTGAATCATCTATAAAAATATAACATCTTTAAAGTGTTTTTTCACACTAAAGGAATAAACATAATACGTAATTAAAATTACGCAGTTGCTTGTGCACACCCTAAAAACTAATGCAGGCTAAACACGTCGCACGCGCATTCTCGCTTTGTATGTCCACAGTCGCTGCGCTAAGAATGCGTATTGAATGGTTACTCAATACTATATATAGTTTAATAAGTCGAGAATTCAACCAGGTGGATGATATTGGCACGCCCCGTTGGCTTGAGTAAAGTTAATTGATACCTTTTTACGCGCCACTAAATTTAACAGCTGACCCGTTGTTACGAAACATCCACTTTATACTCTTCTTCATACAGCGTTAACAGAGAGTACTTGGTGATAACTTTTCTTTCTGTGTTCTTCTTTAAATGCACTATTTCTCTATATAATAATGCCACGTTTTAATATTTAAAAAACCGGTTAAATGCGAGTTAAACTCTTCCATCTAGGCTTCTGTACCAATTTCAGGATTATAGGTTAATAAGAAGTTCAATTTATAAATGGCGAAAAACTTAAATTTGCGAGCGTATGCACTAATTTCTTGAAAAACCTATAAATTTACACTTTTTGTTTCTTTTATTTTTTTTGATAACTGCAGGTCCACGGGAAGTATTCTATAGGTTTTGATTATGCGGCGAATTTCGAAAAAAAGGCAGCAAAATCGATCCATAAATACTCGTATATTTTGATTGCGTTGACTTAGAAGCTTAATTTTTTTAGTGCTTGTTGGGACTATAGACTTATATGATATTAATTTCAGCTTTAAATAGTCTTGACAGACGGACAACACAATATTCTTATGATGCCTCTATTTCACTTTTTGAGGTACGGAACCCTAAAAATTAAGATATAAGACGCTTACAAATTAATAACTTTCCGCATCTTCCATATCGCATTAGTAGAGTTTACAAGTAGAAAATAATGTTAAGAAATTTCGATCTTACTTTCACCTCTTCATATAATTTTACACCTAAAATTTGCACTCGATTTTGTGAATAGTAGTGTTTTGTGTATAAAAACAAAAAGATATAAGATTCTGCCGACTACACGACTTCATATATGAAGTCCTAAGGGAAGTTAGCTCACGCTTGGAAAACTTATAGCTTGCATTACGCATATGCTGTTCGAGAAGTTTCTCTACTACGAACTCAAGTACATATATACATACTATGTATATGTAAATTTTACCTAAGTATATTGTGTAATGTTTGTATTATATTAGTTAATGTAATATATAATATATAAACTACTTCTGTGTGTAACAAACATTTTAGAGACCCAACTATTTGCTTACTCAAGTAAGCTTACATTATAGAGACTAAAAAAACGAAATCACAATAATAAAATAGTAAAGAATATTAAATTACTACAACCACAGCCTAAAATACATTTAGATAATTTCGTTAGAAGCAGAGCCTTATACAAGGAGACTATCCTTAGGAAAGTTTTAGTATGTACTAAATAGTTAATAGACATTACGGCCATCAATTCACCGCCTTGTGGGTTATTGATTTGTATCAAGGAGGCAACTTGGTGAAACAATTCTGCGTACGAAAATTTGCCAGCAAGTGAAACTAGTACAAGTGTCGTTAACGAAACATATTAGAAATTGGTTTCGTTACTTACCCTAATCGACCTGAACGGTAAGTTTAACTATCAGTTTGATGACAGTAACTACAAGTTAGTTGTATTGTTTTCACGCTGTTTGAGTTGAGCGTAGGTACTAAAATATCTAGTATTTCCTATACATCATAAATGAATTTAGTTTTTGGTATACAGATAATTATTTTTTTTTGTAATTTCACGCTGTGTCCCGCACACAGCGATCTAGTGTTAAGACACTCCGTTCGCCACTTTCCGTCAAATTCTGGAGGCATTGCATGTTGAGTAGCAGAACTCAACGCCGCGCTTTGCCTCGTTACCAGAGCGAAGTGGTAATAGTACTTTTTTTCGGCGGTAGACGCAAAAAAAGTCAAACGTCTTTTTGTGAGCTCTCTATTTAATATTTCGTAAAAGTTATAAATACATGTTTATTACAAGTAAAACAATGAATTAGAAGCTAACTAACCTGCCAGCAATACATCCATTCTTCAAGATATATAACATAAGCATTACTTTGACTGTGACATTGATTGAGGTGACTCTGACCAACTGTGAGTACTCAACTTTATAGAATATTATTATAATGGACGCAATAAAGCACTCAATTCAAGAACTTTCACAGCAATTCAATAGCAAAATGACTGAATTTCAACAAAATTTAAATTCATGTACTAGTAGTATACCAGCTACAAGTCCAACTTCTCACTTGGCAACACAATTTAACACATTCCGGTCCTTTGTAATGACTGCACTTGAAGGTCTTCAAATGCAGGTACAATTGTTGTCCAAACAATATGATCAGTTTGAAATGCGTAGCAGAAGAAAGATTCTTTTAGTCCATGGGGTAGCAGAGGATAAGAAAGAAAATACATCTGCTACAGTCTTCCAGGTACTATCCGAACATTTGAAAATCCCTGATCTATCGGTTAATGATGTGAGCAGATGTCACCGGTTGGGGACTTCTTCCTCCAATAGGATGCGAGCCATACTTGTCAAGTTCAAAGATCTCAATTCTAGAAATAAAGTTTGGTTTAGTAAAACCAAACTTAAGAATACTGGGATTACTTTGTCTGAGTTCTTGACAAAACCCAGACATGAAGCGTTCCTAGCCGCTAGACAACAGTTTGGGATGTCTAAGTGTTGGACAAAAGACGGTGTTATTAATGTTATTAGCTCAGACGGGAAGCGCCACACTTTTACTTCTATAGTGGAGTTAAAAAAGATCTCTAGTGTTTCTGAAAATAGGCCACAACACACTTCACCCGGGACAATGACGGCTACTGACTCCAAAAACAACAAAACTACTTTGGTCTCACGTACAAAGAGACAAGTTAAAAAGTAACTATTAGTTATTTATTAATTTGGTTAATTCCAAAATATTACTTTATTAAGTTAATTAAGTTTGTCATATAAAATTGCTTTGTTTATATATAACTTATTTTATTCTAGTATTTAATTTTATTGCAACTTTTGCTTAATCTCTTTGTTGTTTTACTTATGTTTGTCTTCTTATTATGCAAACTAGTTTAAACTTTTCTCTCTTTCTTTTGTTTACAAATAGTATAATATGTAATCTTTGTTTATTTGGTTTTGTTTGTTTATAGGAACTAAACTATACACTGACATTTGACAATATCTGCCAAGTGACAGTTGACTGTTGACAGTTCCTTTTCATGTAATTTCTAAGATATTTAAGCTACATTATCGCACATATTGTTATTATGTTATTTATCATATATAAAATATTAATTTATTTACTTCTTACTTCAATAAACATGGGATGTTATGCTGGCGGGAAGCAATGCATAAAAGTTTTAATAGTATTAGATATATATATTTTAATATTCATAGATATATTATATTGGTTATATTTATTTATTATTATTATTATATATAGATATATTTATTTATTTTAATATATATTTTTATTTGTATATATATTACTATTTGATTATTGCTTATATTACAATAAGTTTATTTATAAATTAGTATTTTGTTTGATAACTTTCATTTATTTACAAATTTATAATTTTCTATTATATATATATTACTGTCATGTATAATGGACATACTGAAAGTGATGACTCACATGACGACATATTTTT
>JAAIXJ010000148.1:282874-387964 GCA_013403705.1 Heliconius hermathena | reverse complement strand
TTTTTTTTTTTTTTATTTATTTATTTATCATTATTTATTTATTTATTTTTATGATATAATAAATAACAAAAATATATTTATGCTAAGTTATCCGCCAACAATGTTCTCTTAATATTAGTTTCCATAAATAAAAGGTTGCCTGTAAGAGATCACTTATAGTGATAAGGCCGCCTTTGCACTGTGCTAAAAATACTAATTTTTATTGAATTTATATGTTATTTCTGTGCAATAAAGTGTTTTTAATTTGATTTGATTTGATAGTGCAGCTAGTAGTAGTGGTAATCAGACACCTCACTTAGCGTAAGCAAGGACTCTTGAGAAGGATTTAACCTCTTAAATGTCTTAGCTGCGATACAATGGGCGTTATAATTTTTTTTTAATATTTAACAACTTAGCTATCTATTTAAATCTTCAAATATATGTTAAATTACTTTTCTACGATAAAATTATAATATATTTTTCAATTTCGCTTACTACAATAAGAAGTACTCAGAAAATGTTAAATATATTTACTAATATCCGGCTACATCACATACACACAATGTAAGCGGCTTCGCCTTGTCTGTTGCGGATGCTCCATTTGCTTTTATTCGATAACTTGTTACTTAAACATGCTTTCTCTAGGAAATGATAAAGAAAAACCTTTCTATTATGCTTAAGGACAAGTTTTTCTTTACTTTTAAAAGGTTAAAAGCACAGTCACTGTCATTTTTTAAAGCTATATGTGGTACCTTGTGGTGTAGTTTATATTGGGAACAATCGCAAACTCGTGTGTGTCTCTTATACGGTACTTGGAGCTATCCAATAGAAGAGAAAAGTAAAAATAAAAGGAGTGGATAATGGAATTAAACCTCACAAGAAAGGACCGTTGTCGCGCATCGTCGTTTGAAAAGTTCGCTAGGATTCAAGATTTTAGGAAGAAGTAATTCCATAAAACTGAAGAGTTTATTTTGGGTAAACGCGTAATTTCAGGTTTAAATTGAAAAAATAGTCTATTTATCGAAAAAAGCTATATATTGAAACTGCAGGTAAAAACTAGTTATTTACAAACAGAATCATAATTACTTACGGATTTCTATTTATTACGAGAATTTAATTATTGTTATTACAAAAGTATATTTATATTTCCAAGTATTTATAGAACACTGCATATAATTAATAATTTCTATTTTCTTCCTCTCTAATATTTATTTTAATCAATGCTTGACTGTTATTTAAATGAAAGGCAATGTCGAGTTTGTAGGTCGATTTGTACGCGTTAACTATCGTCCCTGCTGCCAATAGGTCAATCATTTTATTAGGGTTCTCACCTTGCCGACTCATTTGTTTCAAGTAATGCTGTTATTAAAGATAATCGATCTCGAACGGGCTATGGGTCAAAAGCGATTAAATTGTTAATAATTGCTATTTAATTGCAATTACAACAATAATACAAAATTTATTCTACTTTTTTAGAAAACGTATAAAAATTTGAACGTAGCGAGAATTGAACTCGGCGCCTCTTGGAAGCGTCCGTTTTTCTTTCATAAAGTGTGAAATAAGACTTTAAAAATATCGAAAATAATAAATTAACGTTAGACCTTTACATTAAATGATATTTTTTGTATTATGTATTTGATTTCATATAACATCAAGTTTTCCATATTATATATTATAGCATCGCGTGTATATTTAGACAAAATCTTCAGCTATAACTATCAATATTTTCAATATTACTAATAAATTATATTTAGAGTAAAACAAATAATAAGGAATTATTTTAATCAAAACACATTAAATTCATTTATAAGACAACGTCAAATAAAGAAGTGCATTAAAGTAAATTTATGCGTTGTATAACAAAAAAAAGAACATAATTTGGATTAAAAAGTAAAGGCGAGGTAGCCCTAATGTCGTAATGCACCTGTCGCGATCACTCAGCGCCACTGCGCCAACATCTGTTGGGGCTTGCGCTTTTTTATCTTTTCACCTTTTTCTTTAACCCCTCAACGTAGGATAGTCCAGTTAGGTAATTTACTTAACAACATTTCATTCTTGTTTTGATGTGAATTTTAAAATTTGCATTTACACGAGCTTAACGACTAATGCTACTGTTACATTTTGACGCTCACGTAACCATAAAAAATGTCTTTCAATTACTAACTACTGATAAGATATGATAAAAACCTATGGTAGAACTGTGTAGAAATTATTTTCAACAACAAAATCAGCTCCTATCCAGAGAAATGGTTTTAATAAATGTCATGACGATATTATTGTGACGTGTCTATGGCATCCACTGACAATTGAAATGGAATATTCCTGACAAAAACACAATATTGTGAGACGGGTTGAGGGATAATATTTTATAAATTATTTTCAAATTGATTGATTGACAGGTTACAACTTGGAGTACATATAAAAATTGGTTAATTATTTTTATTTATCCGTAATAAATTAAATATTTAAGATGTTTTTTAGTGTTTAATCTGTTTTATTAAATCGTAGGTACGTACTTTAAATTTTAAATATCTGGTATACTAAAAATATATAATAATATACCTGCATATATTATGTACATTGTACGTACTGTGGAAATCAACAAGGTAAAGCAAGAATCGAATTTTCTATCATAATAAAGCTAACATCGGAAATTGAATAAAGAACAAAGTGGTAGTCGGAAATTAGCTCGAAGAGTTTTGAATTTGGAACACAAGTCGAGATCATGACCGGAATTGCGTCAGACGAGAGTCTGATGCAAGTTGGTGTAAACCGAACGCAAGGTTGGTCCTGTTTAGGTTCAACTCCTTACGGCGAGCGTCATGCAGGCGCAGTGGCAGCCTTGATATGTGAATAATTTACACGAATGTGTATTTGCGTTGCAAGTTTGTTTGTGCACGTGTTTGATATCATTTACAAAGTTACATATACATACCCGTAGTTGTGCCTAGATCTATTCTAATCCTGCCCTCGTTACACTTACGGTGTTCAATTTACGAAATTACTATGTTCAAAATAATTGGAAGTATGTATGAGGTTGTTTATCATGGTTATATAAAATTGTTTAAAGTTTTCCCTTTAATCTTTTAAGAATTTCTCCAGTGACATTATTTTAGATGCTTGAGCAATGAAAATTTATGAATTGCTAACGTGTTTTCCATTAAAACTGAGTACACTATAAGGTAATACCTTTCGGAGAAGGGGGGTGGGGGTTTCTAGGGGGGTTTCTCCATATTATAGGTACATTAAACCAGCAAAATAGCACTATGGTCATAAATACCCTCTCCAATATAATCGTTTTACTGAAAATATATAAATAAGCATTTTAAACAATTTGATTTGTATCGAGACGACAAAGCGCTGTTATTTCTTCCGTGTGACAAATCGCTTTGTTTGAAAAATTACATTGGATGTTTTACAAAATGGAAACATGAACATTCATCTTTGGTAAATTATCTCTTGTTAGAATTGATTTTTATATAATATGTAGTAGGTGATATGAGCTATTGTATATGGATTACATATTATATGACTTAAAAATAATAAATGAATTTAGATTAGATTAAAAAAGTAACAAGAAATATTGTTTTTTTTACACTTCATTTAATTATAGCAATAGGGTAGGTATGTGTGCGGGATACAGCGTGAAACTGTTTTTTTTAGGAACCGTAAAAATTTTTTTAGCCAGTCGTAGCGCAAGGTCACAAGTTGTGATGGATTTGATTCCCACTCGAGAAAATGAAATATTTCATATTTTCATTTCTTCGATCTGGTAACGAGGCAAAGCGCGGTGTTGACTTCTGCTATTAACCGCGATGCCTCCAGAAATCTGTGAAAAGTGAGTAACGAAAGTGTCTCAAAGGGAACGAAATGTTTTATCACTAGGTTCCCAGGGTTCCTCTAGCTACCATGTTACACAGCGTGAAGCTCAAAAGAATTCACGTTTTGTGTTTATTTCTAGTTGTCTAAGCATTTATTTATATATTTTACTCAAAGTAATGATCAAAATCAATCAAATAGCTTGAAAATTATGCTTTTAGCTAAAATCTGGTCAAAGTCGAAAGCTACATTAACATTAAACGCGACAGTTTTATTACATTCATGTAATCTACGAGGGCATTCAAAAGAACGAATATTTTTAATGTCACGTGAAGGAAATTCTTAAATATTTTCTCGTCTGTAATATTAGGGTTGGATCGTACGCATCGATATCGGTATCGATACAAATACAGTCTATCGTTTTCCGTGAACCATGTGAGGCGGATTAGCGTCCGTAACGTCTTGATGTCGGGCATCTGCCGCGCTTCCGAACGATTCGGGGCAGATGTTTTCATATTTTTTATGTAATACAGAAACGTATGATATTATACAAATTGCGGATTACGCTAGAGTTATTTTTAAGTATGCGCTCACTGGATGCGCTTGATTTCTACATGGTCGTGTTGATTTTTAACATTTGATTAAAGAATTGATATGAGAAATTTAAGAAAGCTAAGATGTGTTAAACATAGTTTCTCGATTCTTCTTGTATTACATGAAATAATAATTATTTGGTAATAACCAATTTACTTAAAAATGAGGCCAGTCGAGGCGCAGAAAAAACTGAAGACATTACTGACTGTGGGTTCGATTTCCACCTGAAGAAATGAAATTTATAATGCTTCGTTCCGCCACTAAACACCTCCAGAATTTGTCTTAAAGTGAGGAACGGAAGTGGTTTAAAGGCAATGGAATGTCTTAACACTAGGCTCCCAAGTTTCTTCTGCCAACCCTGCTATATGCAGGATATAGCGTAAAGCTAAAAAATAAATAAATAAAAATTATAATTGTCGCTTATAAAGCTTAAAACGAAAGTAAAATAATTAAAACTTTAATTAAAAGTTTACACTAAAACATTCAATGATTAAATTAATTACATATAGGTACAACTAAATGATATTTTCTGCAATGTCACAACATTCAGCCAAAATATTTCGCGTGAGCGCCGAAACCATAACACAAATTATCCCGAGAACCGTGTGAGCTCGCGAGTTCAACGCATTCGTTTATTAAACATTTTATTTTGTTTAATCAAGTATGTAATATTTATTTAAATGTATATTTCCATTTCTTCGCTCTGGTATCGTTGATGTTCCGCCATTCATCACGAAATGCCTCCAGAATTCGGCTACTCTAGGTTCCCTCGGCCTACCCTGCTGAGTGCGGGATACAACATAAAGATTTTTTTCTCATGTATGTAATGAATATAATTGAGATACGAAACTAAGCTTATATTTCAAACTACGGTTGTATATTTAGTTTTATTATACAACTATGAATCAGATTCTAATCTCGCATGCGACATTATATAGCGCGTTACGAGAGGTTAATGGAAAGATGTGAAAATAGACCACTTTTGTTGTTAATCATGCACATAAATATGTAGAATAATTAATTTGTGATCTTCATTTTCGTGTCTCGTTTTTCAGCCTTACGCTGTTCAGTCGAATTTTCGAGGCTGCGTATTGAGTGGCGGAACTCAACGCCGCACTTTTGCTTTTTGGCACCAAAGCGAAGAAATGAACATATTACTAAATAATAATTGATTCTTCCGAGTGGGAATCAAACCCACAACCGTAGCGTTGCTGTCACACGCTTGTGCCCGTTTTGAGCGATTATATTCAACAAGATATACAGATAAAATCTTTAGAGCATCTGTTGGTCACCTAATAAATAATACTGTTATTTAATTTTAACTCGAGTTGTCTCTTTCCACACTGCGTGCGACTTTTAGACATCGGGCAGCGAGAACTCATTTCGATCCAGCATATTCCGTTGGCGTGAGTTTTATGATAAAACTCATAAAATAACGTCGTGCTGCAACTATAATATATTTTAAATATATTGCTACCATTATAAAATTTGGCTTAGCAAAATGCTACTATATGCTATAATTATATGTATATTTAAAAAAAACCCTTCGCGGCACAGGGACTCAAGCGAGTGACTATAAACGGTACAGGTTGTGGGTTGGATTCCCACTCGACGAAATGAAATATTTAATATTTTCGTTTCCTCGCTCTCATAACAAGGCAAAGCGCGCGGCGTTGAGTTCCTCCACTCAACAACGCCTCCTAAGATTCTGAGGTTACCTCTGCCTACCCTAAATACAGCGTAAATAAACTGATCTTATTTCTCTGCCTACTAACACAACTTACAAACACCAGTCCTCTACCAATCCTTTTTATATAAAAGAAACATGTCCGATTTTTATAAACACTTTTAAGTTTTTATGGGAGCATATCAAAATATGTTAACGATTAATTTATAAAACAATGCCAAATATTAATAGTCGCTATTGTATCAACGGCAGCAGAAGTAATAAATATATTTAAATATTTTCGTTGGACAGTTGGAGAATCTCCAAGTAGGTTCAGGTGTAAAAAAAAGTTGATTTAAATTTATTATTTTTATAATGAAATTACTACAAAATATGAGATATAACACACAATAGTTATGTAAAGTTTGTATTTTTTCATAATATTTTATGTTTAAATTGTGAATTGTGATATAGTCCATGAGCTTTGTAAGTTGTGGACAATTTTATTTTTATTCTTTTGAAATATCTGAAGTATTATTATAAACTAAAAGTTTTTATTGAATTTATTGTTATTTAAACATTTGATGCACATTGTAGAGAACAATAATTGACATTAAATTAAAGATCTACTACAAAACCATGTATTATTCTATGTTCGCGGGCGTCGGTGTTTGTATCTGCTGGTACCATTTCTCCATCACGTTTTGTGCTAAGGCCCTCACGTATGTTGAAACTAAGAGTATTCATAAGTGTACGTATGTATGTATTCACTCATTCGCGGGCGTCGTTGTTTGTAAACGCCACACTGCAATCCGGTAGTGATGCTCGTGCAGATGTATGTGACAAAATATCGATATGGCTACATATTTTGTCTAATAAAATTGACTGACTTACCAGACAGTACGACCCTATTTTAGACAACATTATACGGCTATCATGTAAATGTTAAATATTTCAAAGTGATTTAGGTAATATCTTTGATTTTATGTTGATATGTACTATAGAATGTCCGAGTTTATGTGTTTCGATAAATGTATGCTATCAATATATTATATTGCATGGGTTTTTTACCAACGTGGCATAATTATACTGTATTTATCGTAGGCTTATATAATACTTACGTTTGCGTCCCTAGATGGCTACTTTTTCCCACAGCCTGTTCCTAATGAGCTATGTTATGTTGTGTAACAGAGAAACAATGGAACGGGACTTTGAAAAGATAACTTTTTCTAAAACTACTATAGCTCATCCTTATATTGAAAACAAAGCTGGAGTAAGAAATAGTAGTCGTATATTAATATTTATGTAGAGAAATATTTTTATTTTAATATGCTTTTTATTATTGACCTTTAATTTTAAAAAATAAACGAAGCCTAGCGTTTATTTTTATTTTTAAAAATAAATATTGCTAATAATATTTATATCAATTAAATTATTATTATTTATATATAATAGGTTTTATAGGCAATATTCCTCCAGTACAAATTTTCAGGCGAGATTTTGATACGTAGAAAATTGTAAGAGTGGCATTCTTGGCTAACGTCTGTATAGGTTCTAAGCGAGCAGTGACTTAGAAAGTGCTTCAATGAATGATGTGTCAGTCGTTTTTTGAAGCACGACTTCGAAACTAGTTGTTAAGTTGTTTTGTTTTGTTCGTGATCGAGATCAGCGTCTTCCATTGTATAGTGTGATAGTCTACTGAAAATAAATATTACTCTATCTTAACCAAACAAATATATTTAAAATGATATACCACCCGAGGAAATTAATTATTTATTTAAATTTATATTTCCATTTTTTCGCTCTGGTGTCAAGGCAAAGCGCGGCGTTGAGTTCCGCCACTCAACACGCAGTGCCTCCAAAACTCAGCGGAAAGTGTTTCCTCTGTATACCCAGCTGTGTGCGGGATAAAGCGTGAAGCTGATTTATGTAATTAATTTTATCAACAGAAGAAAAAATGGATCGTTGTGTGAGCCAAAATTAATGTGCATATGTAGAGTTTTGTCTTGCATGTAAATTATTACGGTCACACGCTGTGTGTGAACTCTGTTAGGAAGTTGACGTTAGTCTAAAGTCGGTTCGCTGTTTGTGTCTCTTTATTACGGAAAATAAAACGTTAACTTATACTAAATTCATTATAAAGTGTCGTAGAAATGTGAAACTACCACAAAATTGTCATTTTTTGTGGCTTTGCTAGAAATGGTAGCTTGAACACAAGCCGAGCAATTACTTGAAGCGACGATCTCGTCACGAAAATCTCTTAGAATATAACGGTCCACACGGGCCTCGGCCAGTGTCAGCATCACTCGTAGTAAAGTCATTTGCTCTAATGGTCTCTTCGCCGCAACCACTCTCTTTATGCATTACCGTCCAGTGGAAAGCAGGCCTTATACCCTAAGTAACAGAGCTTATCATTACTTGCAATTATTAGTCCTTTTACTGGAATGATATTGGACCGCGTCAAAGCTACTAAGTAACGAAGATACAAAAGTAATTTGAAGATATAACAGTAACTTGCATAAAATTTTGGCAGATCATCGCAATAATTTAATAGATATGGTATTAGGTCGGTGTAAAAGATAAGTCTCCTTGGGGAGAGGAAAGAAGGAAATAAAACAGAATTAACCTCGCTCAATAAATTGTGTTACTTACGCCTGACATACATTTTGTAACACATGAACGATGCTGCTACTCACAATGATAGAATTATTGGACGATAAATCCACATAATAAAAAAAAATATATAACTCATGTTATATATAATTTTTTTTATATCAATTTAATTATTTTTTTATTTATTAATTAAAATTAAAAAATTAAATTAAATTAGCTTCACGCTGTATCCCGCACACAGCAGGGTAGGCAGAGGGAACCTAGTGTTAAGACACTCCGTTCCCCACTTTCTGCCGAATTCTGGAGGCATTGCGTGTTGAGTGGCAGAACTCAACGCCGCGCTTAACCTCGACACCAGAGCGAAGAAATGGAAATATAAATTTAAGTAAATATTTCATCTCCTCGAGTGGGGATCGAACCCACAACCAGTCACACCTCGTGCCGCTGCGCCACGACCGGCCTCATGTTTATTAATTATTTCTTTATATCAATACCTATCGCTTATTGTTTAGTTATTATGGTTAGTTGCTTATATTATTTTAACAAAGCACTTTTAAGATTACAAAAAGTTAAGATCAGAAAAATTTTAAAATTTTATTATATGTTTAGTTAAATTTAAGTGACTATAGTGACTTGCTATTTTATTGTTCTTTGGGCTGTTAATGACTGATGACTTTCTCGCGATGTCTTTGTTTGAGGGCTGACAGTGACGAGAAAATGTAATCATGGCCTGTAGCTGTTTGTGAACGCTCCACGAAATAAATAATGAAACGCCTATTGACAAAATGGCGCTTAAAATAATGATAGCAACGCTCGGCTGATAGGAATTTTATTAGATTTTACACTATATAAGAACAATATTGTTATTATTCATTCACGGTAAAGATTCAAAAGAGTAATAAAATACATATACGAGTATCTATAAAATTACAAAGGAACGGTTCCGCTTGCACTAGGCTGCTTGGGTGTCGGGTAAAAGTGTACAGATTTAGTGCCCCGAAGGCCTGGTCGAGTAATGTTAGTAACGGATTAGGTTACCCGCCACGAGGCCGCTCCGCTACAATGTTGGACCAACGGCTTACAAAACGAAAAACTAAGACTATGAAATAACTCTAAAAGACTAACTTGCGAACAAGCTTTGACTTTTATGTGCAGTTAGTGTTAACGACGTGACATATTTTATTGACTTTCTGTAAGATTGCTAGTATCGGTAACTCTCCATTAGTTTGCTAGCCTAGAATTCTAGTTATGTTAGAGTTTAGCTTCATAATCGCAAATAAAAGAGCTGCAGAATGGTTGTATTTATAAAAGTTTTGAATTTTTTTATAATAGTGTTAGCATAAGTTACTTATAATGTAGTAATAGGTGTCACTGTAATTACGAGTACGTCATTTGATATTGTTTCCATTATCGATTGTATTAAGTGGCGGTAGTGTGCTGCGTCTTTTCCGGTGGATTTCCAATATAAGCACAAACGACACGGCACTCAGGTTCATTACGTTCTAAGATATTGTCAAGACAACTTGTCATTGCAATTCATATTTCAATATTGTGACTACGAGAGTATATGTGTATTAGTATAACAAATGTAAATAAATTTATTGTAAAAGCTGGATTTTGTGTCTGACTTGTTGGTTCGCCTAACAATAGTAGTAGTATAATAACGTAATCATAAGAAAAAAGTTATTATATTATATTTGCAGAGCATAGCGGCATAGCGGCATTAGCGTTCAAGCGCACGTCGTCGGCGCGTCGGCCGTGCGCGCTCCACGCTTGCCTATGCGCAACCGTCACGGTGCACGTCACTTTGTTTATGCTCCACGGTCCGCTCGGCACACGTATACACACACAAATATATATACTTATATATAACATAAGAAATTTTATAGAAAAAATAAATTATAATCAATATTATACATATATGTATGTATATATGTTGTGTTATTCGCATTCTAATTTTATAAGTTAAAACGATATCTTATTTATAGCGTGTGCTCATAAACTATAAGAAAAATTGCATTTCTTAACGGATTCTGCTCTGCAATATTTTACGTTTATGACTTATTTACACGGCTCTTTAATAACAGTGTTAAGTGAACACTTTGAAGATCCCTTTGATATCTATAGAGCAGCCGGCTTTTGATTTATTATTCAGCGACAAAGCTTTCAATTTCTATTCTGTGACGCATTGTTTTTATCATTGAAATGGTCTAATATTTTTTTACACAACTGTCTTTGTAATAACATTTCTAAATAAAATTAAAAAAAAACCGTGATTAGTTTGATTTTCCGTCAAAGATTTAAAAAAAAAATATATGCAAAAATACACCACTCTAGTTAACAATAGAATTGTAACGGGATATCGCATTGGTAAAAAGATATCAATTAACTTTTTTAGATCCCAGTTCACGAGTGTCCAATCGCTCGGAGCGGCCGAGCATTCGGTCTAGAGAACGTCTTTAGTCGTGCGATTTGCTCCCGTTAAGAGAGATCGATTTGTTTTGCTCGTTTTGTACCGATTTAAATTGTATCGGCGCTGCAGGCGATAAAGGCTTCCGCGCCCGTAGCCGCGCCAGAGAAAGGAGGGGATTAGTCGCGTGACAAATCAACAATTAATCTTGTAGCAGTTTGTTAGATAGGTACTCGAAGATCTAATTAAAATTCCTGCCATTATTTAATTATATTGGCTATATTACAATATTTTTTGTTTTCAAAAATTGGCATTAGAAGTGTTTATTGTTTATTTCATGTCTTCAAAAAAAAAGTTAATTTTAATATTGTCTTCACTTTCCGTCTGTTTCAGAGATTTCGAAACTTTCGGATACCAAGTTCTGGTTATATTTGGCAAATAGAGATATAACCAAAAACAACTGTAGCAATTTGATAAATACGTTTATTTGCGGTTAATGTATTCAAATTTATATTTTAAAATCATTTATCTTTAATTTTTTAATATTACAAAACATATGATACGTAAAAACAAATACGTAAAAAGAAATCTACTCCTTTATTTTTTTTCATATATCAATTATCACCTATCTCGCTGTTAAACTCTTATGGTATACTCACAGGGACATTACTTAGTGAAGTCAGAAAAGGAGCGCTAAAATATCACATCATATTATATAAATGTTTTTTATTATGTAAAGTATTTTTTTAATAAACATTAATAGCATCGTATAGGTACTATAACTTTATATTACTACTCAGTTATATTTTAAGCAACTTAACGTTAACATTTTTTTTTAGGTATAAGTAATGTAACCTTTTTTCCTTTTTATATAAAAAATTTACTTACTTTCTCCATATAATAAGTATTCTTTAGAAAGTTAAAGTGATATCTTAGTGCTCAACCGCGAACAATGTAGTTTACAGTTTGTAACGCAGATGTTTAAAAAGAATCAACTGTTAACAAGATCGTAAAAAGGTCGGACGTAAACAGCTACCGTTGAAATTTTACAGTCACTCGTTTCCTTCTTTTTGTTTTGAGTTACAATAAGATTAGAATGTACCGACACCGTCGCTATTAACTTGGAACTTATTCAGGAAGAATAATTGAGTGCTCTAATAAGTTAAAGAAAATATATATAAGAAATAATTTTTTTTTACTTTCACTTATTAATTAAAGCTTGTTAGAATACTAAGTATCTATAGTCATTATTTGGCTTACTTATATTTATTTTGTTTATCATTATTATTTTATAGTAGAGGCCAATTGTGGTGCAGGGGCACAAGCGTGCGACTATAAACGTGACAGTGCTCTGGGTTCGATTCTCACTAGAGGTAATGAAATATTTAACATTTTAATTTCATCGCTCTGGTGAAGAGCCAAAGCACAGCATTAAGTTTCGGTACTCAACACGCAATGCCTCCAGAATTTGGCGGAAAGTGGGGAACGTAGGTTTCTTAACATTAAGTTCTCGGTTCCCATTGCCTACCTGCTATGTGCGGCATAAAGCATTAAGGTTAAAAAATATGTATTTTATTAAAAACAACGCTCATTATAATATGTTATCTAAATTAATCGTAATCAGAAAATATTTTAATTATGAAACTAATATTTCTGCGAATTGTGTGTGAATGTGACTGGTCCATTTATTTTAATCTTTATTATACCACGAACTATTTGGTTTTAATATATTCTCTAGGTTAACCTTGCTTTGAGTACTAATGTTACCAAAATATTACTCTTTGTTACTCATAAGATATTTATACTAAGGTAGAGTGCGTCAGATATTATAACTAAGAGAACGAGAGTACGACAATAGATTCTAATATTAGTTTTCACACCAACATTTGCCGAGGTCCCTAGGAGTTCGTATGTCACTTAACGCAAAGTAATCGTGTCTATTTCGTGCAAGGACCCATACAGCTGACTGATTTACATTAAAGCTGGTAGGCCTGCCCACTCCATGAATAAATCTATCAACAGTACTAACTACAAGTGTTCGCGTTCTGTGTGATTTGTTGGTACGATCGGGAATGCAGCCAATTGGTTCTCATCAGAAGGTGTTACATTAACGTACATTAGCGTCGTATTCTATAAATCCTTAACTATTAAATTAGTAACACATTTTGAGCACTACATCCAAGACAAATAAGTACCAAGGCTGGACGTACAATGCGATCGGTGAAACATTTTGATCTATTTTATTTGTTATTAGTTCTTGTCTTAAACAATCTAGCTGTATTTGTCTAGTGGGCGGGCTCTCTGCTCTTTTAGTTGTTTGAACTTACTAATGTTTATTAATAATTGTTTTCTTTTTACAGGTAAGACCAGTTGACGTATTAATATCAGTTCGGTAAGCACTATAACACTCTACAGCAGTTTGCTTATTGTATTTATGGGAATTCTAGTCTGTTTAGTTTCCAAGGATTAGAAATAACTACTATATACTTAATAAAATTTTAGAAATAACTACTATATACTTAAAAAATAACTACTATATAATATATACTTAATAGAAATATTAAGGTGAAGGGAGTTTGACCAAAGTTAATCTAATCTTTTCTATAGAGTTGACATTTTCTTCTATCGATTTTTCTTTCACGACACCGCTGCAAGCGTTGTATCATTTTTATATTGTTCCCTTGAGACTTTGTAACAGCGAACCCCCCTCTATTCGTTTGCCGACGGTGCTCAGTTATGTATTTTTTATTAGGCTTTCGTAACTCCCTTATAAGTTATATAGGTATGGCGGTATAATCCCAGTTTTTTTCCTTCATAATTAGAGAGCTAATTAAAATCGAAATAGTCGATTTTATGAAATCATTGTTATTATAATTACAAGATAACGATTGAGTTAAGCGAGTATTATATTGAAACAATTGTTTTAATGGCGGCGATAATTAATTCCCCGTCATGTTAAGTACGATAGGATGTGGACACATAGGTGTAGCAGTAAACTAGATGGACGTGTGCAACCGCAACGACTGGGGGCCGTGCCTTACCGGGCGGTCATCGGATATCTAACATATTGTGGACGGAAGTTGCATAGTATACGGTTTCACTTACAGCAACTATCGGACGCGGTCTCGATTTCAACCAGGATTGGATTGCACCGTGTCGGTTTTGTAAGCCGACTGATTGAGTTTCTGATTGAAATCCTCAATGATATGTTGCGACTAACTTTGATCAAACACTCCTATTCATTAATTTGCACAAAATATACAGTTATATATATTTTTATTTTTTTCGTGTAAAACCGCTATGCTAAACAACTATGACGTAGCAAAAACGCAACTTAAGTAATATCAAAACATTGCACGGTTTATGGATAACTAGCGTTAATAATAGTTGTTTTAAAGATTAACTGCGAACTAGACCAGAGTCTTATTCAATAAAGTTCTCACGGCATTGAATTAAATTGCTCTTATTCAAGATTTCTGCGTGCAGAGCGACTATCACGTTGATGGGGTTATTATTTACCGATAATTGGTTTTATTATCTACAACTAAAGTATAACTTTATATTTCATTCTGTTTTCCTCAAGTGGGGAATAGAGACCGATCTGTTATAAATCTTTTAATTGTCAATAGCAGAGACTGTTAGATTAAGAAGCCAGTGAAATTTGTAAATAAACGAATTAAATGACAAATATTTCGCTTACACAAAAGACGTTCTACATATTTCTGGAGCACAATCAAATCGACTTTTAATTTGAGAAGTAATAAAAGAAAAATAATTCTTCTCTTCGAGAAGCCAAAACGAATCTGTCCCTCCTCGGAGTGAGGCTACCGAATTGTTTTCCTACAATTTCATTCTGCCGGGCGACCGCGCTGCGGACCACGGTGCCATTGTTACCAACAAACACTGATTACTGCGCTTCGCCCAAGGCCATCTATTGTTCTATGTTGGATTTTTGCACATAATACTATGTAGCTGTCATTTTTTTTATCAAGATTATCTCGCTTGTTTGTAATTTGTCGTCAAATTAGATACATTTAAAAAACTTTAATTCGTTCATAACATAATATTTGTATAATGTAAAATATTTGACATTAAAGACATTTGAGACTAAAATGATTTGATCAAAAATGAAAATTAATGAGATCTAGGTGCGTTTTGTAAGTTATTAAGTTAACTTAGTTTATTAACGCCCAATATTAATAACCTATCTCCAACGTCAATCTTAGATTGTTTCATATATCTATCCAATCTCTAGATTGGATAGATATATGAAACAATCTAAGATTGACGTTGGAGGTAGGTTATTAATATTGGGCGTAAGTCATTGAATACATGTGAAATCGTTAGAGGATAAGCATGCGTGAAACGGTGCATCGGAGTGAAAGAAATGTGTGACGTACGGTTGTGAGAGATGTGAAATATAAGAAAATGGTGGTATGGCGTGCGTTGTAAATATTTTCTTTGACGTAAAGCCAAAAAATATCTCAGTGAGAGAAAATCTAGCGACATAACCATTGTATTCCAGGAAATCCTAAATGAAAAAATAGTTACTTAACAGTTAGCAACTTTAAATAAAGGCAAATTCAGCTATTGGTACTTTTTAGATAAAAATTATGTTGGCTTAAACTAAATGTCTATAGCTAAATAAACATTTAATTAAATATCTGTAGTATATGCAGCGATTAATCAAAATGAAATATTTTGTATAAAAAATACTTTCCATTATTTATTATAATGTTACATAGGTAAAATCAATTTCGTGTTTTTCAAGTTTATGATTGCAAGAAGTTTCTATAACGTATTGGTAATCATCCAGTGGCAGTGGAATTATAGAATCGTGTTAGTATTTCTAGCGACTAGTAATGATCCTAACGGGATATATGTATCTTATAAGTATTTATACTCGATTAATCGAGTATAAATCACCAATATATGCTCGTGCACACGTTCCGATGGCTAGCCACGTATGTATGTAACCAAGTAGACCGGAAAAAAACGGACTTAGCAATAATGGGATATAAAAAATTCACAATGGTAATACATTATGATGTATCATAGTGCGGATGTGTGTACGTGACTACAGGGGCCAGTTCAACAAACTTTAGTAAAATTCGTGTATTTAAGGGCAATTTTAAATAAATCAGACAATTTGAAGTGATCGTAGAAAATAGATATAATTAAAAATATTGTAACGTAAGTATTTTTAATTTTGTAGTCTTTAGTGATATATTATTGTGTTAATACAATTTGTTGTGCTTACAGTTAATAATGATGATAATATTTAATAAATAAAAAAGCAATAAATTTAAAAATGATTTATGTTGCATTTTATGTTTATGTAATGCAAGCGAACCTTTGTACATAAAAACACAGAATAAACCAGTTATAACCAACATTGAACATTAAATGCTTAAATAGCAAAATTATTTTTTTAATTTAATCTTTTTAGTATTAAAGCCAATAGTTATTGATTATTTTGGTTTCGTCACATGCCTGCGCACGCGCCGGTCAGTCGGTTATTTGCATGCAGCGACGCGCGACTGCAGGAAGCCGGGCCTAGCCCAAACTGCTCACTTCCGCCGCGTCCTGCTTTGTTATGGAGGTGTAACACACCTTTAAACTTGAATATAATGATTTTCGTGACCGAATTTACTTGTAAATAATGCTATAATATTCTTTAAGTATAAATAATGTTATTAAAATGTAACAAATGTGCTATATTTTCACTTTCATTTTTAACATTTAGGTATGTACATTATATTAAATTTAACGAAATAAAAACAAAGTTTAAGTGCCTTATGGAATCCAAATGCATTTAACTTTCTTATCTATAAGGATTTCTAGGAAATATCTTTTTTAAAGGGAAGAAAAAAGTACATATATTAAAAATACCCATTATTCTGTCATTATCTAAATATAGTATATGTTTTATTATGTAGTTGTATGCCTTTTATTATGCAGTAAATTAATAAAATTTAAAATGTTTAATTATTTTTATCAGTACCTCTTAGATATTTCACAAAGTGACATAAATTAAAGTAATTTCTCTTTCTGATTTATTTTACATGAAAAATAAACATACCTCGACGATGGGTAAAGTGAAAAACAAATAATTTTAATTTGTTTTTCATGTTTTTAAAATAATTTTAACGACTTGTTTATATTTGCTACCCACTACATAACGCAGGCTGACGTTTAAATTTAACCCGAGAGAACTATTTGATTCACATGGATGAAAAATAGTCATGTTTTAATACGAACCTGGAAATATGTCGGGTGAAAATTAAATTTTCTTTAATACCCGGTGATCCGTTTATACTCCAACAAAAAAACATATAAAGGAGTTTTTGGTAACTGTTAAAAATTTAAATTGCATAGGTAGGTGTATCGATTGCAAGTCCCTATGTTGTGTAAAAAAAATAATATTTTTTTATATATGTATCTATTATACAAGGTATACTTTTCATATTAACAATTTACTTAAATCACTCTAAAGACTTAGACCACACGCCGTGCAAATGAAATTTTATCTCTTAATCAATCGTTATACAGTCATGGTGATGTAATTCCTTCCTTAAACAAATAGGAAAGCAATCAACGAAAACCTATTGCATTAACATATTTAAATATTATTCCGCTCACGTACACGTACGTTTAAGGATCACATTGGTTAAAACTCGAAGTGGGGCACTAACTAGTGCGGAGTTAAGCCGCGTACACACTCGCTGCGGTCGCCTGTTGCGTAAGATGACATCCGAGCCGCAGATTAGCATAACGCTAGTGAAGTGCATCATGCTCACTGAGTGCTTATCGATGTTAATAATTATCGTCATGTGTTAATTATATATTGTTTGAACAGTTGAACGGGTTTGAACGAAATTAACATATACTTGGAATATAAATTAACGTGTATAATATTTTGCATAATAAATGTTATAATAATTGAAAAACGCAAAAGCAAGGTTATCTTTTTATTTTTTTTTCTTTAAAAAGGAAGGATAGAAAGGAATAATATTTATATTTAAAACAGATATATATTTACTTTTATTACTCCATCGACATCAAAATTCCTCTGGGGTTCGTGGTCTTCAATTTTCTCAGTAATTTCGAAATCCAACATATTTCGTCTTGTAAATCTGCATTTGGATAATATGATGACGATGGTTCATATGATATCTTGAATATAAGTACTATTAAAGTTTATAGATAATATTACCCATAAATTCATTTTAGGAAATAAAAAATATGTTTTACTGTTCACCTCCATTTCTCCATTGATCTGTATTAAAATAACTACGATATAATAATATTTTGGTGTATGTTCGCATCTTTTCAAAAAACGAGGAAAAAACGCTCATTATTTTTTATTTAAAAATTTTATCGATATTATACTATTCTAAAAATGTAGGTACATGTCTAGTTGTAATATTCGAGGTCGTAACGTGACATGATGGAGCGCATGATTCACCGACGCGTCTACGTTTATATGTAGTTAGACTTTATTATACCTATACGACTTTAACAGCACGCGATTATAGCTTTGTTAGTAAAATTATACGAAATTATATTCTGTCACAGATAAATATCTTATGCCTATTTCAAGTCAACAAAATTAATAAGCGACAATGGCTTTATTTCTAAAATATCAAAACTATATACGTATGTACAACATAATATTGTCAAAAATAACGGGAAATTTGATCTAAGCGAGCTTCTTTACTTACTTTCTTTTTGCTGGTTAAGTTAAAGTTACGATGTAACCCGACTTCCAGTTGTATAGACTTATGACTGCCATGTTTCGTATTAAAATAGTTTTATATACAAGGCATTTAAAGAATTATTTATTTTTTGCTAGATGAAAATTACACGTACTTATAAATAAAACTTAAGTTATTCCTTTGATATGCAGGACAGATTCGGTTATTATAATTTGTATTTTGTAGTGTATTTGAGCAATGGCTCAACTATACTAAGTTTTGTGTGGCTTTCGTTGACAAAAAAAAATAACTAAAATTAAATTTGTGTAACAAGGCCAATACAAATTGGGCTGTCAATTATTATAATAATAATTAATATTATAATATATTATCTAGGATTCCCATTGGCTAACTTTTTAAGCATATAACTGGTAATGGCATCATATAGTTTTAAGCTGTAATTATTATTAATTCAAAGGTTTTCGCGAATCATGTTATAAAAAGTTAATTTTTATTTATAGAATGTTTCCAGATTAGAAATTTAATAGATTTTGGTACATTTTCATCACCACTAACGCCGACGACACAGGAAGTCATAAATACTTCGTTGTGCGCTAAATAACTATAGAATGTTCGCGCTACGTACATCACGTTAACGATATCTTAGAACTCTCAGTTCTAGTACTGTTATGAGTTAAAATCGATTACTATAGGTATCTAGTTATCTATTATTATAGCAAGGAACTTATTTGAAATTATAGTTCTTTTTTCAGCTTCGGGCTGTATCATGTGTAGAGCAGGGTAGGCTCTGCCCAGTGCCGAGTGGAACATAGTGTTAAGACACTCCGTCCCCCGTCGTGATAAGTGACGGAACTTAACTCCGCCCTTTGCCTTGGGTAACCAGGGCGACGAAATGAAAATAATAATAAATAATATTTGGGAAATCGAACTAGAAAATTATATTTGTTTTGTAACATGCTTATTTTTATAGTTCAGTTTATGTTGACAGAAATTTTTTATGATATTATCTTATGTTATTTGGAAAGAAAACTGTAATTGAAGCCAGTCGTGGCGCAGCGTAACGAAATGTGACTGTAAAATCGACTGGTTGTGGATTCGATCCCCACTCGAGGAGATTAAATATTTACTTAGATTTATATTTCCATTTCTTCGCTCTGGCGTCGAGGCAAAGAGCGGCGTTGAGTTCTGCCACTCAACACGCAATGCCTCCAGAATTCGGCAGAAAGTGGGGAACAGAGTTTCTTAACACTAGATTCCTTCTGCCTACCCTGCTGTTTGCGGGATACAGCGTGAAGCTGATTTTTTATTTTTATTTAAATTTATAATTCTCTATCTAAAGTGTATAAACGATGGTAAATAAATATCTTTATCTTCTACAGTATACGGCTATAATGAAAGCGCTTTAATTAAATTATAAATTGGACCTTGTTTTGTGTGACGGAAATTTCTGGAGTGTGACGGCGTCTATTTATTCGTGGTCCCGCATCCCGATGACAGAATTATGTCGATGATGATTATATGCCCGCGCAATTTTTATCCGTCGCCATTTATTTTAGTTTTTTTACGTAATTTTATTGATATTCCGTCGGACAGCCTTGTGTCAGACGAATCTATGTTATTAAATAGAAATATCTTCATAATAAATTCAAATTAATCAGTATTCATTTTGAAATATTCGCTACTAGCGTATTTTTTATGACTTAAAAAGTATCTAATTCTATTATTAAGCCAATCTTCTCTAAAATATAGTTATAATTTGACATACATACAATACAAACAAAAAGCTCATAAAACATTTATATTAGAGGAAAATCTTCACCGCACCCCTCTTTCCCATAAATTGTAATTTCCATTTGACAGTGTACCCGAGATATCCACCAAATCGATTTTGGACCGCGCGCTCATTATTTTAACCTATTTGAATTCGATTACAAAGTAGATCAAATTTACCTTAGCTATATTTACTTGAGCAATTTTATTAAGTTGTCCCATTTGCTAATATAATATAATCGGCAATATACAAATTATCATGATGACAATGGGGCCAGTCGTGGCGCAGGGGCACAAGGTGTGACTGTAAAACCGACTGGTTGTGGGTTCGATTACCACTCGAGGAGATGAAATATTTACTTAAATTTATATTTCCATTTCTTCGCTCTGGTGTCGAGGACAAGCGCGGCGTTCAGTTCTGCCATTCAACACGCAATGCCTCCAGAATTCGGCAGAAAGTGGGGAACGGAGTGTCCAGTGACTAGGTTCCCTCTGCCTACCCTGCAGTGTGCGGGATACAGCGTGAAGCTGATTTTTTACAAATTACAACGTAAATCGATAAGTACGTAATATGATTATGTTAACATAGGCTACTCTATCAGTAATTTATAGATTCTCGAGTTACTCTAGTCTTTAAACAGACTATTATGACCGTTCGATTCTTCTTAACGATTCAAATACCGAACTGTCAGATACCGATGCGCCAAAGATAAATTGTCATCTTTAGAATGACAAACAATGAGTTAATGGTGTTGAAAATTTAATTGATTGGCTCTTTATATAAGATTTATAGGGTTGCGTAAATTTGATTTATATTTAATTTATAAATATATTTTTTTGCTTTACGCTATTTAATTGTTTTTCTTTCTCGTAATGTTCTTGATAGAAATATCCTTAGGAAGTATATCACTCCGTTCTTAGGCTTTTACTGTGCTTATTTGGATATTATATAAAGTAATGTTTATACCTGTTCAAATGAAAATGTTTAAGTTTGTTAAAGAATTTTTAAGAATCAAATTTAAAAATCTAAGCCCAATTGTAATTATTGGCAGGTCCAGTATTAGTTACTTTAGAAAATATGAAGATATAACTACACCTTTAAGCTATAATTATTTATAAATATAATTTATATTTCTTTAATAAATATATTATATCTAACTATATTTTGACGCTGACTATTAAAAATATGTAGAAATCAAAGCTGGTGCAATGAACTCTTGGCACGCGTTGCTCGCATTTGCGCGACTTGCTAATACGTTCTCATGTAATTGAAGCGCTTGTGTTGCATGTAGAGTTATGTTATATCTTGCGTCTATACTTAAAATAAAATTGTATACTATTGTATAGGTATATGTTTATAATTTATCTATATTTGAAGGTGAAACAATAGTTTTTCTATTTCATATTTTCTTTTATATTATTTGGGCACGGATCTTCTGCTTGTTTTTACTCGCACCGGCAGACTTTGACAAACCCGAATTATAATCTTATTTTTTTTTAAATGTCTACTTTACTTATAATGTATGAGTAAAATTATATGACATTCCATTCAACTTATATATATTTAAGTTTTAATCACCTAAACATTTTTTATGAAACCCACTTATTATAAGCACGTTTTTATAAGAAAGCTGATAAATGTCTGTGTTTATCGAAGAACACATAATTTTTTGTAAATTACGTATGTAAAGCCTTAGGTATTAGCTATATTATAAAAATGTAATGTAATCACATTATGTAACCATGTGCTATCAAGTTATGCAATTGGTATACGATCGACTTTCACAATAAAACTATAAACTCTATATTTTCGTCCAAAACGGAAAAGCTGACAATTATAAGAATAATACGAACGGAAAACATCTTTAAAAACAAAAATGTAGAGCAGTATTAATAACAAATATTATATTTCCAATATACATAGATATGCCGATTTAAGTTCTCCCATTTTACTGCTTATCCGTAATTAAAATACAAAAGTATCATTTCATTAACATTTGTTTGCTTTTATTAATGTAACATCTCACACAAAAATTGAAACTTACATTTTGATTTTACACCAGTTTATCAACTAAACCAACCTGAATTTATATTGTTTCAATTCTGCAGAACTAAAAACTAAAAAACGTAAATGTGTGACATTTCGCTATCCAAGCTTCGACGTTCGTTTGTCACGGCCACTATCACATATCGGCGTGCGTCGACACCCGACATGCAGTTGACGTGCGCCCGGTGATTCCGCGCGCGCCGCACTTTTGTGCATTGCGCCCTGATTTATACGCGCCCGCTGCGCCCGCATCTCATAGTCAGCGCCGTTTGTATGCTACGGTTATGGCGTCGCGCTATTTTTAAGCAAACTGTCGATGGGTTGACTTTGCGCTTTCGTTTATTTAAACTATATTTTTGCACTTTCTTTATGGAATTGAGTGTTTGTTTTTTCGGCTTCACGCTGTATGCCGCATGTAGCAGGGTACGCAGAGGCATCCTAGGATTAAAACAGTCCGCTCTCCTCTTTTTGCCGAATACTGGAGGCATTGCGTGTTGATTGCCGAAACTCAACACCTCGCTTGACCTCGAAACCAGAGCGAAGAAATAAAAATATTAAGTATTTCATTTCCTTGAGTGGGAATCGACGCCACAACCTGTCGCGTTGACACGCATACACACGCTACTGAACCCCTGCGCCACAACTAGCCTTTTTATAGAAGTAAGTGTTGAGATAAAATATGTAGAGCTCTATATTATTGTTACCAACATTTAATTATTTACGTACAATATGAACTCGCTACACACTACATACATTATAAGAATTCAACTATAATCCAAGGAGTATTTATTTATTCCGCAAAACAGTCAAGTATGAATTTGTTCAGTAAAGTAAATTCGAAGTTATTATTTGTGTTAGTGTCACGATAAACTGGTGGACGCAAACTAAGCTAAAATGTAACAATTACGCTTTGTGAGATTTGCTTAATGATAATATTATATGCATATTTGTCTGAGCTATTATGACAATGAACTTTCATAGTTAACGCTGCTTGTGTACTTATTTATATGTATGTATATATTATGTTTTGAAGTGCATAAAAAAATCAGTTATATTTTGACATGGTTCTTTTTTAGTATAATTTTCTATTAAATAAATAGAGAGATTATACATATAATTAAGAGACTATATCGAGCCTATATATAGGGTATGTCTACATTATTTTCAATTTTCAAATAAAAATATCTTATCTTCAAGTAAAAATGTTGTAAGAAATGTGCACATATTTAACTAAAACATTTGATTCCGCAAAACATTCAGGTGAACTCTGCAATTCCGTCATTCATGTCGTACACATAATGACGCGAGTCAGACGACAATACTTCAATAGGCATCCGAGTGAACGGGGACAACCCAAGGCTGATTAATATATCATCCGCTACCCCGGTCCCTTTTAACCCGTTTTTGCGTATCACCGTTGGAGTAAAAAGGGCTCGATTTCAATAGGCACGCGGTGGGGCACATTTATCATGGGGGTAATGAATTATTGGAAAAAATTCCAATAAGCCTACAGGATATCCTACCCTATACACCTATCCGTAGACGGATAGCCGTCTACGTCGGTTGCACGGCACGTGGAAAGTGACAGTACAAAATAGATAGTGCCGACCAAACGAAATATAAAATCGACATGTGTGTGTGTGTATATATACACACACACACACACATACACATTATATTCACATATACATATATATATATATATATATATATATATATATATATATAAGGCCAGTCGTGGCACAGCGGCACGAAGTGTGACTGTAAAACCGACTGGTTGTGGGTTCGATCCCCACTCGAGGAGATGAATATTTACTTAAATTTATATTTCCATTTTCTTCGCTTTTTTCTGGTGTCGAGGTTAAGCGCGGCGTTGAGTTCTGCCACTCAACACGCAATGCCTCTAGAAATCGGCAGAAAGTGGGGAACGGAGTGTCTTAACACTAGGTTCCCTCTGCCTACCCTGCTGTGTGCGGAATACAGCGTGAAGCTGATCTATCTATCTATATCTATATTAATTAATATAGATATACATATATAAAAGTATTACATATTAAAATAGTTTTCCGAACGACTAATAGAAATAGATTGACTCTAATGGAAATTACGAACTTCCAATTTAACGTGAGGCAAAAATATTTACTTTCAATAATAATACAACAAAACTGTTTTATTGCTTTTAAAATATTTGTGCGTGTTTTATTGAAAACTGTACAGTTGCTCTGATACTGGAGTACATAAAATGGACGTAAATTAAAAGTTTCTATAAATATTTACGTTGTTTGCTATCCAAGCCCGCCGCTGGCTGTCGACGCACGATTTTTTACCTGCACACATTTACCTCTATATTTTTAATATGAAACGAAATATATTTTATTACAATTAGTAGATTAGGCCAAACGACTTGTGTATATTGTGTTTTCGTCTTCTTTTAAAAGTCTACTCAAATATTGCGCTCCAACTGAGTATTACATTTCTAACAAATAACAAGTATTAAAGTTGTTATTCAATCTTATACCATAACGCAAGATAATACATTAGTGGAGGCCGCTACGTCAAAACATGATTCTCTAAGTAAAATTACTTTTTCGAAGTCCCGAAGCTTAACAAGGAAAACATGAAACTTTTGACCTTTTCCTTAGATTATTAAGCCGACTTTATACTTGAGAGTTGTTAAGTGATGTTCAAAACATTACGAAAATTTCGTAATTAAATTCGTTGTATTAAAAATTATCAGACATTATACCTTCTTAATTAAATAATATAAATATGTTATGAAATAAACATTGAGAAAGTTTCTTCAACAAAATTATGTAGGTACCTACTTAATAAATTTAATAATAAATAATATGATATAATAATATAATATATTCTTATGTTACTATTTAGTACTGGATATTTGTCTAGTTTCTGTTGGACAGCCACTTTAATATTTATAAGATAAGTCTATAAATATATAATATCAACGAAATTTATTAGTTGTTATTACTACGATTTGCTACGTAGCCGTACCTTTACAAAGGGACCCTTAGACAACCGGAGAACTTCTCCATGTTGTAATCATGTAGAATAGAATTTTCTAACCTATGTACATTAGGTATATAAGTAGTTACTAAAGCTATTTTGTATATTTTTATACTTCCCCCTTATTGTATAAACATAAATATTTACCTATAAGCGTCTGGAGCTCACGATGTCTGTCATCGCCAGTGAATATAACATAGCACGACGCACTGCAGTACAGCTAAGTCTTACTTACTATAAGATAATTAACAATATACCATATGCACACCGAAACAAAGAGTACGCGAGCAAAGAGTTACGTAAAGCGACCCCTCTAGTGAACACGTGTGAGCAGGAAACACTAAGCACATCACTACACACAGATCTCTAGCCGTATACATCACTTGACTTATGTTTCACTTTAGTGATCGTAGAATGTCTACGCTGTAGTAAAGTTACTTATTTTTTTTATTTGTTTGTAGATTCACGTTGTATCCCGCACATAGCAGGGTAGACAGAAGAATGGAAATCCAATATTAAGATAATTCCGTTTTCCACTTGTAGTAAAATTCTGGAGACATTGTGTCTTGAATAGCAGAACTTAACGCCGCGCTTTTCCGCCTCAGCAGAGCGAAAAAATTAAAATATTCCGTACTTCCTCGAATGAGTTTCGAACCCATAACGTGTAGCGACTAGCCTTTGTTACTTTCTCAGAAGTTTAAGTGTGAAAATATAATAGTATATTTATTTGTATGTAAATAATTCAAGAGTCTATATGATTATTGTGAATGGTCTTTCATTTTCTAGTTTGCGTATTCAAAACTATTACCTATTTTTGTGCTTATTAACAAATACCAATCATATATAACATATAATAATCATAATAACTACAAAGGCAAATGTGACTCTTGGCTCAGAACAAATGTCAAATAAAATAAAAAAAAATGTATCATCGTGTACCAATACCACTGTCCGAACATCGAGGTATTCTTTCCACGGAGATATATGATGTATGCTTATACTGTGATGTCATCTCATCTGCCCTCACGACAAAGCGTCGAGCAGGTCAAAGGGTGAGGGGCGGGCACATTGTTAGCACGCGACCCAGGCTCAAGTGCTTTTCATGACGAGTCTCGCTACCTCCACGTCACTAAAGATTTTTTTCTCAACAGGTGAAGGAAGTTTTTAAGAGCTGCCTTAGAGTCAAAGGAACACATGTTATATATAATTCTTCACGCCAAAATTTGTTAGACAAGATAAGGAAAGAGTCAGTGAGACGTAAAAAATAAATTGTAATAACACTATAGGTATTCGTACAAATATTTGAAGTATTTACCAACGAAGATCCAAAAAATATTAAAGATACAGGCTTAGTAGGATAAGCGTGTTACGTTTACTGATGACGCTATTTTTCTCGTTATTAAAGGAAGGCACCCTTCCTTCCTGTTCCGAGCGAAAGTTGAGAGGAAACACGCCATAAAACACTTTTCCATAAGAATCAATAAAGGGTTCAACCCAACTCTATAGAAACTTGAATGATCTATATACTCTTCTATTTATAACTTATTTTTACCAAACCCCATTTTAATAGTTAGATATAAAACAATCTTTCATAATGTTATGTATTTAATAGTTTTAAACTTCATAAACAGTTTTCTATTATAATAATAATATTGGTGTCTACAAATTATATAAAATAAAGACAAAATACCACCAGGTCCTCTGCCATTCACTTTGCGATATCGCGGAGATGAAAACAGCTTAATAACAATTAAAATATTTCCCTAAATTCGTTTAGCTTCTGTTAATTATATCAACTGAACATAACTCATCCAACGACGCCTCATCAAAGCGTCTGTGTCTGTATCCCTTCTCAAGGCAAGTTTCAATTGAAACTTAGTCTTAAACTGAAGCAAAGTAGTGTTCTTGCAATGCGATGGCTCAAATTCTGAAAGCGACTGCCAAAGACGGATCTTGACTCGCTGAAATTAATCCATCTTCGCTTTCAATAGGAACGAAAATGTATTAACGTCGTCCTCGAAACGGTATATTTCCTCGCTAAGATACAGCTACAATTTAGTATCATCACTTACTTAAATGGATATAAAATGTTATTTCCAATTTTAAACACTATTATTGTGAGCTTATTTCGTTTGGATTTTTTTCATTTGTTTTTATAAATGAAAAAATCTAATATTAATTAGATTTTTTGAATTAATTATAATACAATATAAAATAAAACGTATCTATTGAAAGTTATTAATAAATAACTAAGCGTTTTCCATCTCGAGTGTTAATAAAATTAAACTCGATCTAGAAAAATGTCAAGTTACTATCAGTACTAGTAGCACAAAACATATTATTGTTATTATTATAGGAAATTGTTGTAGAATAATATAAATTCTATAACAAACTGACATTTGATTAAAATCATCTTGTCATTGTATTTATGATATATGTATGTATGGGTGAAAGCCACTCGTCGAGCAATTTTACAAAAAGCTTTTAAGTACATATCATGTTCTTCAAACCGAAGTCTCTCAGAGCAAACTCAATCATTCTTTTTGCATTTTTTTAACGACATTAAGTTGTCCTATCCGGAGCTATAAATGATATAAGAAATGTAGTTGTCTAATTTTATTTAGTATTTTCTCTTTTAGCTAATCGCATTAAACTTGTAAGTTTTCCTCGAACAATGTGGAAATATTTTCAGAGGAACAAACAAGGAAAATTATTGTAAACAATTTGGTGTGTATGAAAATCTGTTTTTACATAATATTAAAGATAAATATTATATTAAAATAATGACAGGAAAATTCTAAAATAATATTTTTTGTTAAGAATGCTTGCCGCCAATATGCGGTTTTGCTTTATTTTTTTCACAGGCTTCGTATACTTGTTTAACTATTTTAGTTAAAGATAAAACATATCTAGCACAAAACAGTTTGTAATTTGTATGAATGAGTATAAGATGCTTTTAGAGTAACATGTGTTTACACTTAGGTCGTTAATTCAAACTTTGTATAGCAACAAACTTTGTTTTATGGCGTAGTAAAGTAAATATTTATAGAGTTCTCTGTAAAGGAAACAGTGTCATTGAGCATTTCAGTAATTTTCCGCATTTCTCAGCATGTAATCAACCAGTGCTGGGAACGGGTGCCTTCCCTAATTTTGGTGACATCCTATTAACCAGGCGCGAGTTATTGCTCACTCCCAGGAGATCAGCCTGGTAACCATGGCAACGTAACTATGTGTGTGTAAACACTTTGTTGGTTTCCGCATTGCCGAAGTTGTAGTGTGCGATCTTGGAACTTTCTTGCGGATTCTTTTACTGCCAACTTCTTCGGTGTAGTATGGACAGGAATTTTGGTATTGAAGGCTATATATTATATTTTTATATAAGCCTAAAGACATTATTAGATTTTGCAGCTTTGTCTTGTCTTTCGTCTTACGTTTATGATAACATGTTTTACTCCTGGACAACTTTTGCTCGTATGTTTTGTTGTGGCTTTAAAAATAATTGTGTAAATATTAATGGATTCTATTTTGATTGTCGAAAAATCTTAATACCCATTATAAAACGTCGTAATCATATTATAATTATGTAATATTTGAGGCTTCAGCGGTTTACTTTATTAGTAACAACGAACAGTGACTTTTATTTTCCTATTATAATATAACTATTTATAGTATCAAGACCAGCTGAGACAATGAGATCGAGTGGGTGCTCTTGGGAATAAGGGTGTATCGTAAATGTTGAGTCGAGCCGTTTGTCTCCGACGTGTTCGGCTTATATTCGCCACGGATTTGGTGTCTGTTATTATCTTAGTTGCGCTTGCTTGTTTGATCTTTTGAGATAACACCGTAAATTTTATTAGTTTAGGATTACATTTCAAAACATATTTTCTTATAAGTAAATTTGAATTTGAGAAAGTGCAGATATAATTAAAAATATATCATATTTTCTCTATTAATTTACAATAATTTTTCAAGTGTATTATTTGACCGTAAAGTAAAAGTAATTGAAGCGGTTTAAAAATATGTACGAAAGTTAATTAAAAACGACAACTTTGTAATAAATTACTTTGGTCGTATGCGGTGTGGCGACGAGACATTTACTGCTTCAGTAACTTTCGCTATTAGTACGTGCTTAATGAAGTATCGAAATCTATCAAGATGCTTGATAGGTTTTAGTAGAACCAGGCTGGATAGGAAATATATAATCTTGTAAAACATCTATCTATCTATCTATATGTGTGTATATTTACTTTTGTGTATTCAGTGTTTGTCTTAATATTAGGTATATGTATTAGACGGAACGAAAATGTTGGTTTACTTAATGGCAAACGAAAATGTAACGACAACACTTGCCATTACATTTTTTTTTATTTATCTTGACGCTGTGTGTCACATTTAACAGAGTAATCAGAAGGAACTTACTGTAAAGACACGCCCTTGTTCACTTTCCGTCTAATTTTCAAGACATTGTATATAGAGCGCCGAAACTCAACGCCGCAGTTTGTCTTTTTACCAGTCTTTTCATCCGAATGGGAGTCGAACCCATAGCCGTGACTTGTATAGTCAGACCTTACCGTTCCATTCTTACGTTCTTTTTCCTCCTAATAAATGCGTTTAAAACGAAAATGAATAGGGTACCTCTTTGTTTACCACATTTTTTTTAAATATTTTGAAATATCGAGAGGCCGGTCTAGGCGCAGGGGCACGAGGTGTGACTGCCAAATCGACTGGTTGTGGGTTCGATCCCCACTCGAGGAGATGAAATATTTACTTAAATTTATATTTCCATTTCTTCGCTCTGGTGTCGAGGTTAAGCGCGGCGTTGAGTTCTGCCCCTCAACACGCAATGCCTCCAGAATTCGGCAGAAAGTGGGGAACGGAGTGTCTTAACACTAGGTTCCCTCTGCCTACCCTGCTGTGTGCGGGATACAGCGTGAAGCTTGATAAAAAAATTTGAAATATGATAATATATTATAATTATATCTGTGAAAATGTGACTTATAAAATTGAATCTACATATTTTTATAAACTGTCAAGTATATTAGAACTTGATATTGAGTATTGTTTAAAATAGTTCAAAATTCAACCGCATCAGTGTATGTACCTTGAATATTTACAATGATAACAAGACTGAAAAAACAACGGACAAATATCGGTACCATTTTTACTAAGCAAAAAAAGCAGAGCTTGCATACCGTGATTGCCAATTTAGAAGAGAATTTCGCAAAACATTCTCGCCTCCATTAAGACAACAACCCCAAGTAAACACAACGAGCGTGTGGTCACTCTGATAAGTGTTGCCAGGACGACCATATTTTCTAATTAGGAAGTCAAGAGAAATGTACAAAATAAATACTGTAGCTCCGAGAATCAATATGTATGGGGGGGTGGCTTTCTGAATAATTGCGCAACCTTTCGATATTCAATTACTATTTCCATCACAAATGGAACACCTAACAATGGAATTAAGATGCAACGATCTACCGTACACGTCACGGTAGGCATTTCAATTACGAACAATACGAGAGAGCACAACGTGACGGAAATTGCAACGTTTCCAATAAAATTCAACGAAATCGTTTATGAAGTAAGCGTCATTACACCCAGGGTGTGTGGGGAGCCCATTTTTGAATATTGTCGGGGAGGTGCGACACGTCGATGAGAGCCTTCGTGCGACTCAAAGGTGCCGGCTCGTCGGTGGCCTAGTCTAGAGTCGTATGCCTCTGAACTTAACTTCTGCTGACTGAAACTCACTAATAATGAAGCCTTCATTATGTATGTTTTAAATTCATAAAATATTTTTCAACTAGATATGTATGTTTTAAATTCATAAAATATTTTATTTAAATAGTTAAATACTAACGGCCCCCGCGCGGCTTCACCCGTTTGAACTATATAAATGTTTATTTAATATTATTTAAGTGTATTTAGAGAAAATTGGTTGATTATTATTTTAGTACGGTTACCTGTACTTTAATACACTTAATAAATCTTAATTTAAATCTTTAGGGATTTTGTTTGATTTTATTCGCAGAAACTATCGTATTCAATAGATAATGTTTAGATATTTCATATCTGTTTGTATATGTAGCCTGTAGGTACGCGTGCACGACAAACCTAGATCCCGTGGGAATTCTGTTCTCCTCACAACCACCCCTAACTATATGCACTTGAAAAAACACGGTTACTTTGAAATTACAGACAGACACTTCAATTTTAATTATGTTTATAGATAATATATAACATTTTTTATATCAAAATAAGAGAATATAAATATAATAGTATTATAGCAAGACAATATGTTACCTATTGAGTGGCGGACCTCAACTAAGATTCATCTAGCCAGAGTGAGGAAATTAAAATAATATATTTCTCCATATGAATATCGAACCCGCGAGCACCGTGTTTACAATCAGACGCCATCGTTAGAGATTGGGTATAAATCTAAAAGAGAAATAATAATATTAAGTACCTACTTACTATACACGTAATTGGTATCATCCATGATTATAACCGTAATTTATTATATTACGATCAGCCGTTATTAATAAAATGGTCGGTGCACTGCCTCTGTTCGCTGGCTTACAGCCATTGAATAACAAGCTTTAAATTTTTTTACTGAAAGTTCGTAAAATTTTTACCAACTAGCTGCAGTGTATGTTATGATATGTATATTAAACCATCTGTACATTAAAAAATCAGCCAACGATGCTTAAGAAATATTAAATAAAAAATATTAAAATATTTTAATGAAAATATTTCTACATGAAACTACTACACGAAAATCTACTTGTATAAGAGATAGTTAATTAAACGTTATCCTATAATATATTTTTTATTTATATTGAATTTACAACTACCGAATCAACCTATTAAATACATTAACATATTACAGGAAATGAAAGCTCAATGTTGTGTTGTATACAAAAAATATCACAAAAGAGAAATAATAATATTTTTTTATAGTAATAATATAAGCTAATTTCTTATGTATATAATGTATATATTTTAAGACAATATTGTTATTTACATATTTCTATATTTATCTAATCTAATTATGATCAGGCGGACCATCTCTATCAGTCTATAATAACATTATAATATGGGACAGTGATCCAGCAATAGGTCAATCTATTTTAATCCATCGCTTGATAGAGCTCAAATTGTGTTAGGGGAATTACAACACCCATGTCACTAACATAATAAATAATCTGGAAGAATCCTCCGGTCGCCCCGCGTCAATGCGGCTTTCTGGGAACATTTACAAAATGTCCGCGTTCAACTTGACTCGCCAAATATTTTCTCATACGTCTACGCAGGAAACGCGAACGAGTGAAATATGGATGCCCCTGTATTGCCATTCCGTAAAATGATTGGTGATTTACGGTTCGCTTTTGTTGCGCAAAACGATTTGTGTCACAGGTGACGTATGAATGCGCTGTTTTTGAACGAACTTTAAATCTAAATATTGTCTTATCTTGACAGCAACGATATAAAGGCTTAAATCTATTTCAAACATAAAAGGACTATAATACTATGACAAATAATAGAATAATACAATTAAAATATTGGCATTTATCAAAAAAAAAATTATTACAAATGGAAAATATATAAATAAATAACTATATGTTTAAGCAAGTGACTCTGCCAGGCAAAGTTTATTTGAAATTATTCATATAACACAAGGCGTTTTAACAGCAGTATAACGAGAAAGCAACCGCAAGGAATAGTTATTCCAGTTACTCCGGTAATCACATTTGTTGTGGAATTCGCAGAGATGAGGCAGGGGGGGTAAAGGGTAGGGGGATGGAATCAATCCACTCTCGCCGAGCCCGTTGTCACATGTCCAATCAACTGACACACTGTTCACTGGGGATCATGATATTGGAAATACGAAACTATTGAGTGTTTTGTATCTTTTTCACAACACTTTTGATTATGTTGTTGGATACTTACATCATTATTGTATACTAAACATTTAAATTAAAGATATTTGGTGGTGTTTAAATGATGAGCTAGGAAAAGTGATTTTAATTGATAGATTTGTTTAGGTATAAAATATAAATATCCGTAATATTTAATTTGAATTCTGAAAAACAAATACTAATTATTCTTTTTTTTTGTTCCAGGTAAGCACCACAGCGATGATCGTTATAATGTAAATAACCACCACCAGACTAGTACGACATTCAAGTCACAAAGTTAATATTATATAAATGGTAATAAACTATTCAAAACTGCTGATAAGTTATGGTTAATAGGTATTAACTATAACTTACTACATAGGTATGTATCAGTGATGTGCCAAAATAAAGGTACCTATCTATACAAATAAATTATAATAAGAAAAAATAGTTTAATACGCGTTTCCCGTAACCTTGGTCGTTGTAGCAACTTATCAATTCCCTGACTCTGATGAACAAAGATTTATGAACTGTATTTATAGGAGTTAACTCGCGTAGTGACGTTAGTTGTGCTTCCCTCCACGGCCCGACCCGCAAACAATTAACTGCCCCAACTGGCAGTGTAGATACAGAATTGTTCCGATCGCTTTTCTTTTTCATTTAGTTTGTCAACTTTTAGTATTTTTATTTTTAAATAAATAAACTTATAAATGTTCCAAAGAGGCGCGGGTTCGAATTCCGCTACGTTCAAATTATTATACGTTTTCTTATTAAGTATAAATAAATGTATTTAGATTCTATTAATATTTTCAATTTTGTGCTATAAAATAGGTAAAAGAGCGGCGTCAACGCTGCTCGTTTACCTTCGTGCAACGACAACATGCATTCAACACGCATTGCCTCGAAAATTCAATGGAAAGTAGGGGACGGAGTGTCTTAACATTAGTTTTCCTCCGCCTATCCTGCTGTATGCGGGATACAACGAGAAGCTGTAAAAATAAAAAAAAAATGGTGTTTGCAGGGATCATTCAAATATTTTATTGTAAAACTGAAAAATGAAAAATAACGTTTAATAAAATTTACGAACCGAAATAGAAATGTAAAAATACAAGAGGATTACGCCCGTAACCTACCTGTCTATACCGTTAGGTAAAAAAAGGAAAACCAATCAATCGGATACCCTCATGCTCGGCTCGTTTTTGTTTAATTTCAACACTTCCCTATCTATGTATATAGTATTCACAATTCACATCGTACATTTAAACAATTCTAAACTAACATAATCTAACTTGTTGTAACGAATCTCGTTTGACAGCCCAATTACATATGTATTAGCTTTATTTTGACAAACCTGCTTTTTTTAGCGTTCCTTTTTTCGATTATTCTTTCTTATGCAACATTAAGAATCAAGTCCAAGAATACTTTTTTCTGTTGACATCTGCAGTGTTTTATATCCTGATTTTATACATAAATAAATTAATAAAATAATAGAGTAAAAATTAAGATAGTAATATAATAACAAATTAGGAGAAACGTAAAAGTACGAGTGAGTTTAAAATTTGAGGTAGGTACTCGTAAACTAATCCTCAAAAACAATTTTAAAAGTGATCTCCACGAACAATATTATTCTACGGAAACTTCAACGTTGACATTTCTGGCTTCATTACTCAAGTGAAATTGGTTTTCTTTATTTTACTTAGTGAGGTGACTGACGTCAATGTAGTTTTAGTTCGCCAACTTACGAAGTTGGTAAAATTTTAATTTTGAAAACCAAACTACAACTTGTATAATAATGCAGTTAACAAATTATAATTAAATGTTATAATCATTTTATCGAACAATGTAAAGAAATCCCGTTAACCCTTATCGTGGTGTATCGGCCAGGGGGATGACAGGTTATAGCCGGAGCTAGGCGGTCAACCGCTTTCATCAATTCTATTACACTGTTCCCGACAGATTGAGGTGGACTTACGGCGCACTGAGTGACAGTCATTTATGTAATATCGTTTAAAGACAGACACGCCTCTTTAGTTCACGTTGAATAAGCTATTTATCTGGTGTAAATTCTATCTACTTTAATTTAGAATCCCATTACTTTCGATAGGTGCCGACATTGGTATTAGGAGCTTATTTTATTATTAATGTAATGTTTGCAGCTGCAACTCTAAACTAAAGGAAAAATATTTTATTTGATGTCAATTCATTTGTATACGTCAGTCACTAAGCTGCATATACCTACCTACAATTTCAACTAGAAAATTTCATATTACATTTAAATATGTACATAGTAGCATTAAACAAATTTATATTATCTGTAACTATTTATAAAACATCTTAATACGTTAAAATCAAAATCAGCTCCACGCTGTATCCCGCACACAGCATGGTAGGCAGAGGGACCATAGTGCTGAGACACTCCGTTCCCCATTTTTTGCCGTATTTTTTTAGACATTGCGTGTTGAGTGTTAGACCGCCGGTTTTTACCTTGGTGCCAAAGCGAAGATATAAAAATAATAATAAATAATATTTAATTCCCTCGAGAGAAAATGCATCGAACCCACAACCATCACGTCAAACCCTTGTGGCCGGGCGCCATGACGGCCTCTCTCATCATCTTAATATGTTAGTAATCAATAAAACGATTATAGTAAAAATCATCATAACTGTACTAAATATGAAATTGCTTATAATATAGTGCATATATACATTAGTAGTAGTCTTTTATAAACAACTGTAAAGGAGCCGTGGCTGGTATTCCTTATTATATATTGTAAACGTACACGTGATGATATCTGTAACAAGCTGCAATACATTTACAAGTTAACAAGACGCTAACGATTTTTACCTTTCCCTCTCCTCGGGTACGGTACGTGCAAAATACAAGCAAGTAAACAAATTTTATTTTTTATTTATCATATATTGTTTCACATTTTATATGACGTAGTATTAGTTATTATAGTTTTCAATTAATTCGTGAAATCATTCGACATTAACTTTTGTTTTGTTAAAAAAAAAACATGAAACTAATAGCAAACATATCTTCATTTTAAAATTTATGAATTCTCTTTTGCCTTGTGCGCGAATGGAAAAATATGAATATTTTTATTCTCTTCGGAACAGTAACTTCCATTGTGTGCACCAAGGACGAAAGCACCAAATTATTCACGTAAAGCGCGTTTCTCTGAAGTTATTTCTTTATTACATCCATTCTGCTCGGTTCCTAACCTTATTTCACATGTTTTTATTGTTCTCTCAGCTTTACAGAGTATAAACAGAAATTCCCTTAACAGCTCGCTTCGTTATATCTTAGTATTTATCTTTCATAATAATTAACCATTATTAATTCAAATGAATTTGCTTACTCTCGAAGTTAATATTTATTCCAATAACAATTTGACTTTAAAACAAAACATAATTTATTGTAACGTCGTTGTGGTGAAAATATTACAATTCTATGTATTTTAGAAGAAATGTTTCCAAAATGTAAAGTACTACACGGTTTGTTTTATTAAATTAACACTAACGTGGGGGCCAGTAAAAATATTTTTTGGTATTATTTAAAAGTAGTACTATATATATATATATACAAAGACAATAAAATCTGTATGTTGCAAAATGTTACTGACATCAAGCCTACGCAATGCAACATTGAATTAATTAATATAAATAACTGATTTCACAAATCTAAAATGAAAATATCGTCAGACATTCCACGCTTCCAGATGAATACAAGGGCTTAGCAATGAATAATAGCTGTCGCTTAATAACGGTACTGTAATTGCGTTATCTAGGCTCCTAGAGGGCGGCACACCCCTGCTATCCATAACCGCTGCCTCATAATTGTCTAAGATTTGAAGAGGAATCGTTAAGGCTTGGTACCTTTTGCTCTTATGTTGATATTACAGTAGATATGATATTATGTTATTATAATTTAAGAGGCCAGTTATGGAGCACAAGCGTGTGACTGTAAAGACGACATGGGTTTGGTTAGCACTCGAGGAAATGAAATATTAAATATTTTCATTTCTGTGCTTTGATGTCGAGCCACAGCGCAGTGTTGAGTTCCGCCACTAAAAACGCAATGGCTCCAGAATTAGGCGGAAAATGAAGAACGAAGTGTCTTAACACTAGGTTCCAACTACCTAACATTTTGTGTGCGGGATACAACTTGAAGTAAAAAAAAATTGAATGTTATAATACATGAATATGTTGTTTCTATTGTGGTACACACATATATACGTCTATGAGCATCGTAACATACCTAATAACAACAAAAATAAATATTGTTAAAGATAATAGTAATACATTTTAATTATATTTTACATGTTCGGTATGTTCTCACTCACCAATGTACTCAGTCAATTTTAATAGCAATATATTTACATGAGGTATAGTACGATCCTCGCTTATTCTATTTAAAGATATAGGTGGTACCTGTTTGATGTTTCATCTTTAAATCGGTCACAAAAAGAGATAACGTCTCAAAAATTAAGCCTTAAATTGAGGTGAGAAAGAGAAACGAAAGCCCTCAAAACGATTGATATAATTCTTAAAGCTTTAAAGCAAAAATGTTACTAATTTATCATTACATAACAAGGACTGGATTATTAAGGATGTCTGGATAGTAAATCAGTTGATAAATAACTATTATAATTATTTATGTTAAATTTGCATAAATAATTATATGTTAGGAATATTGTTACATCTTCAAGAAGAATTGGTTATTATGCTCGTATTTTTTTACTTTTTTTCGTTGACTTAGAAACTAAAATTTTTCTGTGCTGCAAGGGACCGTAGACCGTAGACTGTAGGTAATATTTGATACCAATTTGAGCTTAATATATAAAAGCGATCTCGAGAAAATGGTCTTGACAGACGGACTATAATATAAAGATTCCGTTTTTCTTCATTTTGAGGTACTGAACCCTAAAAACCTACAGTGTATGTATAAACATTCAGCCAAATTAAATATTTACATAGTACCCACAAGTACCACAGAATTTAAACATTTTTCTGCTACATTACACGGTAGCGTCATTTAACAAACACATATCGAATATTTTCTCTAAAGGCTTATCGGCATTTAGCAACATTCTCCTATTCCTGTTAATCGATTTACACTATATTATCAGTTTCACTATCCGCTGCTATACTGAATTTCCTAAAAGCAAAATTGCTGGGCTCATAGCGTAGTACTTATTTAACTGTACCTACATTTTAGGATAGACAGTGATTCAGAGCGCTGAGTTCACATGTGTATTGCAGTTAACGATATAAGTGTATAGCCTGGGATGGAAAATGCTATTTAAGGCACGTTATACTTATTTTATTTCTTCCCGCAACTTTAAAAATAAACTAAGTTTCTACTAATATAACTTAACACAAGAATGATATTAAAATTGTATTTATTAACTTAATAATATTCACTACATTATTATTAAACAAGAAGGTTAAAGTTACCGTTACCGTTACCGATAACATTTCTTTTAATACTGTGCTGAACTTATTACAGACCAGATACTATAAAGAAATAAAAGAAAGCCAGTGGCAAAATGTAAACGAAACACTAAACCCATCGAGTCCCAAAAAATGTCGTAGTGAAAGTGCTTGTCTAGCGTTATACAGAAAATATTGTTCGTATTTTGATTTATGGGCCTTAAAAGCGGCCCTTGTTCCACGCCTCCAGTTATTGTTTTTCCTCTTATGAAAATAGCATACTTTCCTCGTTGCGGTCCACTGTTTCAAACGAAGTTTCCTCGTGATTTATTCGCAAGTTAAGTTTACGTTTCGGTAAGCTAAAAGATTTTTTGCTCCCGTTGATTTTGGTCGACCTGTGGAGCAATTAGGGTTGTCCGAGTCTATTAGCTAACATTCTGAGGTGGTGATTTTGATCACGCTAATAAATGGGAATTCTGTTGTAAAGTTGTAATAAGTAAGATTTCAGTGCAAATGGACAGGTTTGCATGTCCCTTGTCAACCTAGCTTAGTGCGACCTAATCTTGTGTACTCCAGCAAGACACGCATTACGTTGACACGCACAATCTCCCTGATAAGCAATGTAGGATTTGTGTTCTCTACAATATCTACATATGATTTAGCAACTGCGTATTTAACCTGGCTTATAAGATTTCTTTCTTGATTCTCTTTCGAAATTACTGTGTTGAATCGGAAAAGAGCATTTATGAAGAGGTTGATGACAGCCGATGGAGCGAAAGAGTTTTGTAGAGACCGTAGCATTTGGCGCTCCGTTCTCTCTGACTACCCCGCTAGGGATACAGCGTGAAACTAAAAGAGAGAACGAAGAAAGAATCGGAAATGACGAATTAGTGTTATTAGAGCTTTAACTAAATTTCTCGGAAAGAATATTTTAATCATTGTTTTTTCCAGCGAATATTTTAAAATATGTGTTTTTTGGGCATATGTTGTCTAAATTTAAAATGTAATGATAAGATATATTATAATAAAAAATTATCTTTGTTTTTACTATTATATATTTTTAATAATTACATAAAATATATATAATTCAATAAATCTACACCTACAAACATCACCATTTACATATAAGGTGAACTGGCAACCTAAAGGCTAGACTAAGTTATGTTTCCGATTTGTCTTGAGATTTGATTCTATACTATGGCACTATACCTACTTGTTTTGTTACTATTATCCTAGTTTATGGCAGGTATGTATGTGAATGAGTAAACTTTGTCCACCTAATGTGTCCCTTATAATTGTGCGTAGTTTGCGGTGTGACGCTGTGATACGACGAGCGTAATTGCGTAAGATTCAGCAAATAAAGTTTAACAGCTATCCCTTACTGTGCGTGTTTTCTGAAACTGACCTAAGCATGATACGTCCCACTTTACAGATATAGTGAGACTAATTGAATATCAACGATTTGGGTGTTTTTAGTATTATACATTTTAGAGACATTAAAAACTTTAAATGTTTTATTTGATTTGATATCTAATGAAATTATCTCTAATTTTATTATTTTTAACTGTACTATATTCGAATTATAATTATCAAAAAGTTTTATCAAAATGTCGGTCTACAAGAAATAATTATTATATATTTTATACAATTCTGATAATAACAAGGACATTTTTTTTTCAGTTAGTCTTTACGATATACCTAAATATGTCAAATATACGTCATATGATATACCTAATCTCTTCTATAAAAGTACTTACATAATTTTCAAATGCTTTTAATATACTTTTCCGAATCATGTTCCTTAGTAATAACATAAAAGTTAATACGTCAACCTAATATTAACAAAGTCTTTTAACGGCCTATAATTTAAAAGTAATATTAAAATTACTTTTAATGTTCTGTAGCATTGCGTGCCGTGTGGAACAATTTGGGCGTGTTTCACCAATGTTTGTACTCGGTCGCTAGGTGACACGTCAGGTGTTCAATCCCATGGCATATCGATTTTGTTTTATTACATCATGCTTTACTCTATACTGAGGCAAATTACTAGAGGCAGTTGATGTACTATATATACATTAATTATATAGCTTTTTGTCATTAATTATATATAATCTTTTTATTGTAGTTAAAGTAGTTACAAATAAGTTTTATACAAAGCTTGCTAATGTATTGGAAAGTGGGTGAAGTAAAAGTAAAATGAAATTACTTATAATTTTTTTTATTAATAATCTTTTATGTTTCGTTATAGTCTTTAAATGATTTTTAATACTAAAATAATTTATTAAAGAAAAGGCAAATGATATGAATATGAATGTACATACATATGAAATATGGACTACAATACCCACCGTATTACTTATCGATGATACGGGAAAATCCCATAAGTCCAAACAGTATTTATTTATGTCGTTCGATTCTACAGTCATCGCTCATGTAATACGGGATTAAGGGCCTTTATTCATCGGCGAGGACACGAATACCACTCATGTAACAAAGGAAATATCTACGCAAAGGATGGAATTTGGTGCCGTTTCTTTTCAACGTCTTATTTGTAACAAAAATATAATGTTTAATGCTTTACTTTCTGATAGTGATATTATTTAGTATATTTAGTAACCAGATTATATTTGTTATTATGTTTATACAGTACATTGTTTCCTTTTAAGCAAATTATAATAAATAGTAGTAAAAGGTCTCGGTTCGTTTTGCGGCCATGCAGTTTTCTCCAATAATAATTTACTCAATCTACGGCCGTGCTGAAGACACTGTACTCTCATGCTTCAATGAGTACAAAATGCCACTTAACATGACATATAACTGAGCAGAGCCCGTAGACTTTAGCTTTGCAGATATGTCCGTGTAAATCTTGTTTTTCTTAATTTTTCGGAGTAATTTTTTATTTGTTAATAAAATTTCTGGGGTGGACACTCCCCACCCGGTCCCTTCGATTCATACGCCCACGCCGGCCGAAGGTTCAACTTCAGTTTCCGCTGAAAACATATTTTCGATCGAATATAAATATTAAGTAATTAATGTCTCATCACATAAATGAAATCAGGATTTTTTTGTAAAACTAACAAAACTAGTCATCTAGTATTATGTCTTAAATAAATTTGTATACATATAAGATTAATATTATTGATACATTAGATTAGTTACTTTTTAATTTATTTTTAAATACTAATTTAATTTTCGCTTTCGTTCAACTTAATTTTATAATTCTCGCTGGACCAATAATCAACCCTTTCAGTCAGTCTTAAATTGATTGCACTATGTTAAAAATTAGTCCTCATTCATTTGAATGTAAAAAACACAAGGATTATCTTTATTTGGGTTCCTTGGTAATTCGCAAAGTATATCAAAGAGCCTTTGTTTAGTGCGGCATTGTTGTTCGCCCTTCGATCTGCTAAAGTTGAACGCAAGTCGGACGAGGGGTTTAGACGAGTTTCGACGAAATCAGACAAGTTATATCGTATTCCTAGTGGCTGTTCACTTCCAACTTCGCTCGCGTGATGTTGATTCGACCTCAAGTTTGTTGTTTATCAGTCGGGAACATTCATTATGAGCCGAAAATCAAAATGCCTCCCACAAGTCAATCGGAAAAGTTTGCAAAGGAAAGCCTTTATTTATTATATTATTATAAAACAACCTGGCCGCAGACGGTCGACTTGCTTTAAAATATTGGGGTAGCGTTGCAAATAAAACTTACTTTTGAATTGTTTGTTTTACCTAACAAGAGAAATCAATAATTTTATACACGATTTTATTATAGGTAGTAAAAGTGGAATAAAATTGTGATTACAGAATAGTATAGACAAATATTACGCACTCTATACCGACTTGCCTTGTAATATTAATGATAAAACTTAGACAAATTGCCGGGGTAGATTCCATCTTAGCGTGCTATATCTCTGGAATTGGTAGAAAACAACAAAACAAACTACGCACCGCACCTGCTGTGGCCACAACCGATATATTTAATGCAACCGATGCGAAAAATGCCTAAAATCGTTTTTATTTCGCGGAAACATAATATATCATAAAATCAAAATTAATTAGGGTAATTACAATCCAAATAAGATGTATATTGAAATATCGTGATGTCACTTTGCTAGAATGTTGCCATCTAATAGATTAACGATGAGGTATTTTCTAAAGCTCAACAAGCTCAAAGCCTGATAATAAATAAAGCAGCGTCGCCCACTAAATTATTTTAGCCCATTACTGCGACAGGCCCGACACAAATTAATCACTGGAATGACACTAAAGGCGTTTAACACTTTCCTGTAGAGTAAACTGCCGCAATACTCCTCGCCAGGACACTGAAGTAATTATTTCTATACAACAAGATGGGGCGTGTTTAGTCATTCTTTATAAATCGATTGTTATTATGGCAAGGTTATTAGAAAATGAGAAATTGTCGGTGTAGCTTAATGTTATCTAGAAATTTGGAATTGGATCCTGGAAAATACATCACTGGAACTTATTCTATTTGTTTTTGGCGTTTATTCAAACGTAAAAGCTATATATTCTACTATACAGCTATAAGTATATCTTTTATAATTGATCAATAGCTTTAAAATAATAAGGATATATATCGTAATATTATACATACTCGTGTCAACGATTACTATATAATATAGAGCTAAACTATTTCGATAATAAAGAAAAGCAGTTTTATCGGTAAGTCTTTCAGTCGAAGACAAATTACCGACGCGTTATGGTATGAGGCGTCATCTGTCACCATCGTAACTGTCAAACTGGCCGGGTTGAATCTATCACGCGCGAACTAATATCGAAGTTGAGACAAGTCGTTTGAGTTCTCCGATCGATAGGTCAACATGAGTCAAAGTTTGAGGTGCAACTCTGGAACAGCATGCTTCTTTTATTTGATGTTTCCGTAAAGTTCCCTTTGTCGTATCCTCTAAGTAATGGCAACGATCGTGAACTACAGTGCGCGGGTTTGAGCTTATAAACAAAGTAAGTAGATGCTTTTAGGAAAATACCTTTTATATATTACTATACATTAGGTAACGGTACAAAGTCGCAATGGTGCTTGGCATATTTTCATAAAAATGTTATAATTTTCAGTTCAAATTTATATTTCTTTTGTTTATATCGATATTTGCTGCATTAATAATTATAGCGCAATGTTGCACTTTTACGAAAAACATGCAAAATCGTTTAAAGAAATAAAAAATATTAAGAATTTTTAAAAATATCTGGTTTTCTCTATCTATGTTAGAGAACCATGAATATATTTTTTATTTCTCAGATTAACATATAGCAACTACAATCAATTTTTTTTTATATCATAATGCACACACAAGTTAATAGGAAGCGCGAAAAAGAATCAAGAATTCATTATTTCACAAAAAACTGACACAACATGAAGCAATAACAAAGCTACGATGAAAAACAAGGCGAGTATAAGCGGGGGAGGAATAATATATTTATTTATATTTTCATACCCTGCGGCGACTCAACAAAGCTCTTGAGTAAAGGCCTAGTGAATCTCGGGTTTCGTTGATGTTTGCCGAAGGATATCCCGGGACAAACGAGTCCGGGGTTGACGATCCCGAGATCCCGGGATCACGACTGCGTTTAGGGACAACAATAGCGCTGTAGATACCCCGATATCGCGATATATATTATCTTTGTTGACACCACATCATGTAGGTCGTTTTTCTTACCAATTTTCGCATTGTGCCAGTGAAATAACTTTAGGCGCAATTTTTTACCGCTTTTGTGCCAGTAATTGAATAAAGTAAAACAACAATAAAGGTATCTTATGCTGTGTATTTTAAATGATACATAATAAAAATGTGTTATATTTATCTTTCTATTTAGTAAAATTGTCTTTATTCAAATATCTGTTGACAGTAACAGTATGATTAGAACGTACATATATAATTCACACAGAACACGTGGTGATATTGTATTCAAATGTTGCCTAGGTACCCATTGTTAAGAGCAAAACTATTCTTGGGTCTCGAAATAGGAAATGTTTTAATATAAACCACAGTTCTCCTATTTTGTTCCACTGTCTGTCATATAAGGGGCACTTATTTTTATATGATTGAAATTTATTTTAATATCGAATATTCTCATGTTTGTATCTTCATCCAATATGGAACAACTTTGTTCAAATTTCCTTGTTCCGATATAGACGTTCATTACATTATGGTTCGCTGCTTAAACAGCCTTGACTCGACTTGGATAACTGTTTGGGTAATGGTGTGTGACATGACTAAATATTTTTTTTTATCATTGACGTCTAAGGGAAACAATATTATCCCTAATAAGATAAATGATTCATTGTTATGTTCTGTTGTTCGTTATGGTAGAAAATATATTGTAAAGATCAGCTTCACGCTGTATCCCGCACACAGCAGGGTAGGCAGAGGGAACCTAGTGTTAAGACACTCCGTTCCCCACTATATATTGTAAAGAATTACACAATTTCTAGAAAATGTATTAATGGAGATTCTTAACGTTACGTACGTTATACATCATGGAAAAGAAAGAGAAAGAGAGGGAGAAACCAGTGTCAAGTGTGTCAAGTGTATTTAATCAATATATATTTTGTGTTAATTAATTTATATGTTTAAGACCTCGTGCCATGTCTACAATACTGAAATGATTTTTTAATGATCGAAGTATAATAAAAATATTAAATTTTTTCATTTGAAAGCTGTTACACCAATTACATTAATTAATTTTCATTTTATAATTGGACATTTCTTTGTTCAGTTCATTATTTTCACTCATGTTAAGTACAGTACCGCTTAGTATTAATGCACTGAAAGTAATTCATTCGCATGAGGGACATAGTATAATCTACATAAAAAACACACGCTATAGCCATACGAACTTGGATATTACAGTGTATATTATTCACTTTGTAGCGAGCACCTCCGCTTCTTGACACATCCTAGTGCCGTAGACAATTAAGACACTTGACCCCGATTGGCAAAGACCTAATATGCGGTGGGTCAATAGAGTGCGGTGTGGGTTAAAAGGCTTGATAAACTGGTTGTTTACGAGGTGCCAGTATCACCTTTGTGGTGACGTGAACATGGTTCTGACAATGTATCTATTAGTATTAGTACTAAGAAAAAGTTGGTGTATAGGGTAAATATTTATTTTCATACTTTTTTTGTTGCTACTGTGAAAAAGTAGGTGTAGAAGGAAATAATATTACATCTAAAATATCATTTTTACGTATTCAAGGTAATTCGATCGAAGACAATGAAATAAATCTTGAAATCCTGTAATAAATCTTGAAGTATCTAAACGTTCCATTTAAAGGAAGCTTCGTTCTCAACACGAAGATGTTAAAGGCTTTCTACAGAGCAAATGAGAAGCTATATTATTTAGAAAGTGGAGTTTTTTCTTTACTTTTTGTATATGATGATAGAGATATTAGATATTCTTTTCCTTTCACATGTTCTTTTTCATTTTACAACATACATGATGAAAATATTTTAAATTGAGCATTAGTAGATTAAAAATATACCTATATGTATGAGTATGTATGTATATGGGCCTTAAGGAAACAGTTTGTAATATTTTATACAACCAATAGTTTTTTTTTTAATTATAGTTAGAAGCACTTACTACTATAATGTTAATTTAAAATAAAATAAAATAAATGTTAATTTATTAGGAAATAAAAATAATAGTTAATTCTAATAATGATGGCTGCTAATTTATAAAATATGTGTAACAATTAATTACATTTTGCATCAATTAATAATGAACACAGATTAAAATAAAAAACCGGTTAAGTGAACAACTGGGAAAAGGAAGTACAACTTGCTCAAGTTAACAAACTTAAAGTAAGTGGCATGCACTAATATTGTATGCAATGAAATACAGATATAAGTTTGTGATGTTTTTTTTCTGTTTTCTATTAAATACGTATAAATTTGTACTTTTTCCAATTTTTTCTTTATATCTGCTATAAGACATTACTTACTAAATAATTTTCAAAATCTGACTAGTTGATAAGTTACTAAATTTCAACATTCTGAGTTCACGGGAAGTACTTTGCAAGCTTAGATTCCCTGGCGAGTTTCGAAAATTTGCGGCATAAACGGCTGTATCTATTGATTGCGTTGGCTTAGAAGTTTAATTTTTTCACAGCTCCAAGGGACAGTACACTTGAGTATTTATAATAAATTTCACCTTAATACTGTTTTTACTTTTTACACGGGTGCCTGAGAATAAGATCCCATCCATGTTGACAGATGGACGGGCAGACGGACAATAAAGTGATCCTATAAGGGTTCCGTTTTTGTTTTCGAGGTACGGAACCCTAAAAATGAATAAAATTACATTATTATTCTTAAATTACATTTCTGTTGACAAAATATAATACTAATAAGTGATATAATTTTATATAATTTTTTGCAATGAAAATATATTTATTAGGATAGTTATAATATATCTCTGTCAACATAATATTAAACGATTGAAAGCCCTATCTCAAGAGTCCGTTGCCCTCGCCCAAAGCAGCTATCTACGCAAAATCACATTCATAAAAGTTATGTATATTATCGTCAGATGGATTCACAAAGTTTCACCCCGATATATAAAGAATATGAAGAAGTATATTCAATATTTATGGAGAAAAAACTGTGTTTTACGAATCGTAGATCAAAACAGCGGTCTACTCCCTAGAGTAGAGAAAAAAATATTAAAATATCTGACTTTTGGGAACGAAAATACACGATGTAAGAAAAGATGAGTCGAGCACAATTTTGTCGATTCGATGTCCCCAATTCGTTTGCTGAATTCTTAATGGCGCCGCAGGGTCGGCTCCGTTTCGTAATCGCGGCGTTTTCGTATTTAATCCGCGTTGGGTCGTCCGCCCGCCGACGGAGATATCACACACCACAGCGCGTTCCTAACAAGAATTTAATTGATACACTGGGACTGCCGATTTTAAATTAATTTACTATATTTTTATAATGATATGTTTGATATTTCATTGAACTTAATATATTGTTTTCTTTTTTAATAGAGTGGACGCAAGTTAGCTATTTTACGTACTTCGGTCATAAATAAAAAAAAATATTACTACATTTGAGTAGAAGGAAAATATGTCCTCCTTCAACAATAAGTTCACCTTTAACAATAAATTTTAAAAACCTTGTAATTCATTTTATTAATTACGAGTACTACTCGCGTACCTCAAACTTACAAAAAATTCTCATTCAAGTTTTCTTATGAACATGCTACGTTAATGCTACGTCAATACTGTCTCTATACTGGTACCATATAGTATAAGATTTCGATCTGCCTACTTTTGAATCCGTAATTAAGTTGCGTAGTAAATTCAGTGGATCATGTCCCCCTGTACACACGATACTTGTAGGCTTATTCCCTACTCGGAGTAACATTTATGTTTAAATAAGGTTTTTTTTTTATTAATAGATATCACATCTACATGTTTATCAAAACATATCAAAGATCTACGTTGTAGTCGTCGAAGTTTCGTTGTATGAGCATATTTTTTGTGTTATAAAATTGTCGTTTATACAATTTCATTTTCTTTCAAATAATGTAAGAACCGGCGTTATCGTACTAAGGTAATCCTTAGTACGGTAACGCCGGTTCTGCAATTTAACACGTAATATCATATTTTGAATCTATTGGAAAGTCGGAGAGATAACATTAATTAACATTATACCAATACTTACGATTCTGTACCGGAAAAATATATAATAAAAGATAAATTGAAATAAATATGAGAAATATTATAAGGAAACGAATCAATATATTAAGTCGGATTAGATAGCAACATTTGTTGCCTCCGGGCGCGCCAGTTGATTAAGATGAGGGAGATGCCTATATATATTTCATACAATATATTTTTCTTATATCCTTTTGCATTTTTCCATCGAGAAACTCAATAACTCAGAAGGCGGAGACAGCCTAGTGTCCTGACACTCCTTTCTCCTCTTTCTTTCTGAATTTGAGACGTTGTGTTATGTTGCAAAATAAATCGTACCTAAACGGTAAAATGGAAATAATTGATTCTTCGTGTAAAAATCGAACCCACAACCATCGGCTTTATAGTCTGACGCTGAATTGAACATGTAGATTGTTTCCTCACACAGTGCCTACTGTGTACAGTTACAATTAAAAATATTCCCTATAATAATACACGTCCACAAAAACACAATATTACACAGCGCACACAAAATGTATTGATGCATTATTATTAAAGTAACAAATAATTGTAGCGTATGCAATTTAAAAATGCAAGCACCATTGAAACAGCACAAACAAACAAACAAACGTAACAACTGTTCGTCCATTATTAACATTCCGGTAAAAAGTGCTCGCCTAAACAAATACCCTAGCATCAACAATTAAAATGTACCTCTCTCGAGTTCACTCTCGTAAATCTTCACCAATTTGATGGTTTACCAGCAGCCCTAATTCCTCGCTCCCCAAATTGATCTACGTTTCCACCAGATTATTTCGTTCTAACTCGATTTCGGTAGTGTCTTCGTTTTATTGTGCGTTGTGCTCACCTATTTTATTGTCACTTTTGTTAATATAACATTAGCAAAGTATACTTGTTTTGTTTGTTTTAATATTTATGGATTTCTATTACTTTATTAGAAATAAATATCATCATGCGTTGAGTTCCGCCACTCAAAAGCAATGCCTCCAGAATTCGGGACAAAATGGCGAAGTGTCTTAACACTAGGTTCCCTCTGCCTACCTTGCTGCGTGCGGGATACAGCGAAAAGCTAAAAAAATGTTTGTACGTACAAAGCATTACTGAACAAGTACTTCAAATAATTATAGTTTAGTTTAATTTCTCTTGTGATTATTCCATTAATTAATACGACGATACGCCATCAAGTGTTCCGTCGACATTTGTAATTTCCGTTAATTTTCTCTATATACGTATTGTGTGTTCTCTGTTACAACGAATTTGGATCGCTATAGTTACTCTACAGCCCTAATGAATTGTTGTCGCTGTTTATATGTACCAGTTACTATACGTCTTACCACAGTACTAGCAAATAGTAGTTCTCGTAGAGCTTAAAACAAAATATATTCAAGTAAATGAAAAAACAGAAACGAATGACAAACTAGAAATAGTATTTCTAGAGAAACGATTCCAACAAATAAAAACCTCCTTAAGTAAAAGCGTTCCATCCTTTTCCCGCGTGGTCGTCAGTGTAATTGATCGTCGCTGCCGTAGCGAGATAATTCTGCCGTGACGTGATCCGCATTGTGCCACCTTTATTATCGACTCCTGGTCGAGGTGCACGGGAAATGCAAAACAAACTCGCTAATTGGAACGGATACGACTTCATTTCCCCCAGCAGAAGTGTTAAAGCGAAGTGCTGACAGCGTCAATATGTTTGTTTTTTAACAATAACTTGTCAGATCTAATGTTAAATTTTAATTTCTTGAAATGTGATAAGGAGATTAGAGATTCTTTTGTATATCGATTAACAGTTACAAATACAAATGTGGTGTTACTTTATCAATTATACAGAATTAGGTTTCTTTTTTTATTTTATTCGCTCACTTTATATAAGTCTTGTACTAAATTATATTATAAGCTAATTGTGCTGAACGATATTCTTTAAATAAGTATAAATTGTATATTATTCAAGACTAAAGTACAAGAACGGCATAGTGCGCTTTATTTCACTGTTCATACATTTCAAGTGTTATCAGTCAAATGCTTTATTTAATCCAGCCATTAGTATTGCGAGTAACACTTTAGTGTAGCATAAGTTTAATGCGATGCCCCGATGGTCCGTAGCTATAGCTTAAGCACTTAAGCCTTGGTGTTTGGAGAGGTTTCGAGTTTGAATTCCAGGTTGAGCGGTTTGTGTTTAACTAAGTTAAATGTTTGCTGGTGCTAGGTTTTGGCCAGTAGCAAATGAATTTTATAGGGAAACTATAGAAAATAATATTATTTTAACATTTATATGTTTTATTAATGAGAAGAAATATTTTGCCTGCTATTTTAATTGGAGCTTGTCTGTTTATTGTTGCGAAGGCGGAGAATTAAAATTCTATACTGTAGAACAAATCGCTAATATATATAAAAGTTATAGGTTGTTGGTTAAACAAAGTATAGAATTGAGAACCTAGGGCTACGTACCATTAGCTAAAAAAAAGGCAATAAACCATATCTCTTGTATAGGAGCCACCTTAAGTATTAATTTTGTTCTGCTTTTAGTATTTTTTGTTATATCACCATTCATAAGTAAGAGGCCAGTCGTGGCGCAGGGGCACAAGGTGTCTGACTGTAAAACCGACTGGTTGTGGGTTCGATCTCCACTCGAGGAGATGAAATATTTACTTAAATTAATATTTCCATTTCTTCGCTCTGGTGTCGAGGACAAGCGCGGCGTTGAGTTCTGCCACCCAACACGCAATGCCTCCAGAATTCGGCAGAAAGTGGGGAACGGAGTGTCTTAACACTAGGTTCCCTCTGCCTACCCTGCAGTGTGCGGGATACAGCGTGAAGCTGATATATACCATTCATAAGGTACAGCCTAGGTAGATGGACAGACAGACAGTCAGACTGAGATGAGTTTTAGTACTATTCTCTCGTTTTACCTTTTGGGTCCAGAATTCTAATAGTACAAAATAAAAATGTACATAATATATTAATATCTACTACATTTTATATCTCAATTCTGTACTTCGTTTAACCAATCATCTGTATATTACAGATTTAATCTGCAAAGTTACAGCGGAGTATTTGTAATAGGAATATTGTGTTTACCTAATGATTTGTGGGATATTTATTAATAATAATTTTATCTACTTTATCAGTTCGGAAAAATGTGTGTCAGCTTTCTGTTAATTTCAACAAGAAAAATAAAAAAAATCCCTTTTATTTTAAAGGCTTATCCAGATGATCTCGAGACAGATAAAAACTTCTTAAAAGAGAAATTTAATAAGATAAAAAGATGCTTCTGTAACAATTTTATTATATCCGTAGTCTGTGCTCCATTATCATAAGTGACATATAAATCAGGTTCTGCCTCAATGTCCATGTGAAATTCGAGTTAATTACAATAAGATTGCTAATACACAAGCTGTGACCTCTTTTAACTTTGCAGTTAAAAGAGGTCACAACTGTAATGAGACTTATCCATTAATTACGTTATGGATTGTTGTAACCCTTCGAGGTTTCCCCGATTCGGTACCGTGAATGGAAACAATCGTCTCTGAGGCTGAATGCGAAGTCGTGCGATTGAATTAATTCTATTGCTGCTTTCAGTCTCCCTCTTAGTAAATGTAAAGTTTAAGATTCCATCCGCGAACTGTTTCGGAAGATTTGTTACTTTTGCTTTTGATGACTCTCGTCTAAATGCTCGCTTTAATTATATTATGAATGACATTTAAAAAAATATTGTAATTTTTTGTATATTACTACATATACCTACCTACCTAACTATGCATAAAAATATATCAAATATAGATATAATATGTCGTCAACACTATTTAGTTTAAAACTAAAAATAGATTCAGGTAAGTTGTATGAAAACTGTACCTAATTGATTGGAATACTTGATGTACTGAATTCAATAGATTCCTTAAGACGATTTACGGCACACGAGTTTGCGTCATTTGATGTATAAGGCTACGTTCAGATGACAAGCGTTCAACGCATGTTTCGATAACACGCGTTTACAACTACATACTTTTTGTTCAGGCCGTACACATGCTAACGCGCGTTTTAATAAAGCGCGCGTTGACGCTGCGCTAGCGCTCGACTCTTGTCAGCGCACGTCAACGCGCGCTTTGAGATCATTGATTTGCTATGTTTTCGTTCAGTAGAGCGCGCGCTTTCGACGCGGATATACGCATTTTAAGGGATCAGTTCGTTCAGAAATCGTGTGGAAATTGGGTGGACCCAATATCTCCGTCTTCTGCCGCGTCCGTTCAGCCGTCAGTATAAAATCACCGCTATAACTGTTTCTACGTCCATCTCCGGCAAATGTAGAACTCTACTGAAATCTATGGTGGCCGCGACAACGCGCGTTCAACGCCTGACAAGCGCGTGTCATGTGAACACGATACAAAAATTTAGAGCACGTTCAGCGCGCGTTGGACGCTTGTCATCTGAACGTAGCCTAATTCTCGTATGTTGAAAGATGCAAATGGATATCACATTTTGATTTGTCAAAAGTTCCTTTGTCTAAGCTACAAAGGAAATCTTGAACCACAAAGAATAGTAAAATCTGGTTTCGAAGCACCTTCTGGTTATGTCACAAATCCTTTTCTGCATCTGCTTATATCAAGTTTCACTTATCCCAAAGGTGTCGAAAAATTTCTATTGATATAAAGTACTGACTTTTATCTGATGGTGAAACGCTTGTTGTGACTTATTGTAAGTGCTCAAATTTAACTTTAATGACAGGGTTATATTGAAATAATTAATTTCGTATATATAGACTATCTAAAATAACTTTAAACAATTCCTCTAGTTCCTTAGATTACGCATTAAGCAAACAATTCATGTACTTCTTGTTTTGGAAAATTGATATGGAGTATCGTAGAAATTTATATAATATTCTTTTATTTGTCCATACAAAAATATATTCAATATGATACAATTTTAAATAATAAATATGATAGTAACCAATAATAATCATAACATGTATTCCCATTGCTCCCAATGAATTATAGCGGCTGGTTTATCCGAGATAAAATTAAACCGGCGCGCCGGGCGCCTCCGAATTACTCGCTAAATTACCGGTTGTTGTGGAAGCTCCCTATTGTTGTGCCGATTATTCCTCAATGCCTCTGACGCCCAATATGCTTATTAATTTGAGTCATTTTTCACGTCATCTCTTACCATATTCTGCTAATGATAACTAATACCGAATATTCGTTCGATATAAATATCCGGATATTTGAGCATGAATATGGATTTATATAAACTGTATTAGAAACTCACTATAGCTTCTGTCTAAAATGTGCATCGATCCATTCTTCTATATTACAGAAGAATGGATTGATTTAAAAATTGTTAGATTTAACGTAGATATTTATGAATGTTTGTCTAATTTATAAATTTTATGCCGAATTTTATATACTGCTACTGGTAATTTGCCGGTAGCAGTATAGTGTGTGCTTATAATCCATCCTTATTACTTAATTTTACTTTTTATTTAATTTAATATATAATTTACAACTCAAAATAATACTGATTAGTAACATTTTACATACTACCATTTTATTTAATAGCCATTCACTTGCAACACAAGCAAGTGGTATAGTTCTTCTCCACAGTAGATACACATTTAAAACTAAAAGTACATTACAAAGTTAGCTTAGGTGAAACATTTTACAAAGCATCGGTGTCGGGGCCAGTTAAGTTTGAAACTGAAACAATTATAATAATGGCTTACACATAAAGCAAATTGGCCGGAAGCTCATTTGATTGCTAGCATTAATGTTGTGTTCACTTATTTGTGACCTGGTTATTAATTTAATTGTAACAACTTGTTTCATAACCTACTTGGAAGGTTACACGATCATTTTGTATATATTCTAGGTTTTCATTTTGGAAGTATTTGTTAGTTTTTATTTTTATAATTTGGATAGGATTTTTTAGTATTATACTCCTGCGGGGTTTCGCGCATTATTTAAGTGTATTTGAGGAAAAGGGTTGATTTTCTATAAATGCGTAAATCCAGATGCCACACAATTTCTGGGACAATAATATTTTTTTATGGGAAGTTAACAGTACCCCCTCTGGATTGTGTCATGTTCCTATAAAAATAATTTCATCATCAATCATTCAGCTGTCCCATAGAAAAAATTAAATTAAATTAAAAAAATTTGCTTCACGCTGTATCCCGCACACAGCAGGGTAGGCAGAGAGAACCTAGTGTTAAGACACTCCGTTCCCCACTTTCTGCCGAATTCTGGAGGCATTGCGTGTTGAGTGGCAGAATTCAACGCCGCGCTTAACCTCGACACCAGAGCGAAGAAATGGAAATATAAATTTAAGTAAATATTTCATCTCCTCGAGTGGGGATCGAACCCACAACCAGTCGGTTTTGCAGTCACACCTCGTGCCGCTGCGCCACGACCGGCCTCAGATAGCCTGAAAAAAAAATTGAAATTAAGGCTAACAGACAAATAAAAAGAAAAATTGTTTTAGCTCCATGCAAATGCTAAATTTACTTGAAATAAGACTGGTAGGTTGAAATTACAGGCAGACACTTTATCTATTTCATTTATATGTATGGATTAGCATAGTGATATTAAAACTTAAAAGCAACAATTAATGTTTCACAATTCATATTATTATAATTTACCAAATCTTTAGAAATCAGGTCTCTACAACAATCCTCCATAGCACATATATATTGCAAGGTGAAACTTTAAAATTGTAAATTCCATTCTAGAGAAGTTTTGTTGAGAACACCTGCGTACTTGACAGTACGTGGAGTTTTCTCATGGGTAACGACGCCCGGGGTAATGGGGGGAAATAAGTCGACGTTCCTCGCGCCTAATTTGGCAACCCGACGCCCGGAATTTATAGAGGCGGGTACGGCTTGAAATATTCGAAGGCTCCACTCGGCCGTGAGTTATGAATGAAACCCCTTAAAGAAACCGGAAAATTTTTAACGTCGTGCCCCCGATAGCGCGCAGTGCGAACGAAATTGATACTGTCGTTTGGAGGACCTTTTTCAATGCTCGTTGTTGATATAAAAGTGTCTCCAATATACAATTTACAAATATGAAAAAGCAAATTATAGATAGACATAAATTAGTGGTATAAATAAAACTTCTTATTTATATTATGTTACATTTGGTATGTTAGTAATATGGTTGTGGATCATGGAACACGAGTTGACTGTCGCATCATGATTTGATCTTAGGAAAACTCTTTACGAATGTTTTACGGGTTTGGTCAAAATTGTTATTAAATCCTTTTCTTAAAAAAATATAATATATTTGATATAGTTATCTAAACTATTTTGTCATGAAAGGATACAATTATAATTCTGACAATACCTCTGAAACTACAAAACTAATTAAACTAAAAAAAATTAAACCAACTGCTTTTTGATAGACAAGACACAAGAATATAATTTTAGTAATGTTTTTAAAGCTATGGATACTTTTAGAGGTTGAAACTACAAATTGAATTTTCAGTGACGTGAATATTTTATACGTTCAGTTGTTGACTTTAGCGAGCTTTGCTAGAGCCAGTGCTCACCTGTGTTGCAACACGATGTTAAAACGCTAGGTTAATTTTAGTATATAATAGATTAATAATGTAAGAAAATAACGCCATCATTGCCCACGATGAATATTCCTTAAAATATAATTACATAAAAAAATATTTATCATACAGATAGTACTCTGGAGGTTTATTATAATAGGTATATATTTTTTTCCAAAATAGGAGATTATTGTGCCATGGTAATTTTAAGGGAAAAAATTACCATAGAAATTCTATTATGGCTTACTTGAACAGAGAACTTTTGAGTATATAGTATTCCATTTATATCTAATATAATATGCACTTAAACCTCCTGGCGGCGTGTCAGCAGTCAGGTCACGTGTCGGGCTCGATAACGCGGGATACTTTTCGATCGGCTACAGATCTTTACGAGATACGCGTGTGATGAGAAAAATTGAAACCGTTTTACTCGTCACAAAGAAAATGCTTTACTTTGTTGTTATCTTATAAAATAATATTAGGAAAATATTTTGAAATGTTCAACATAGGGTTAGCAATATTATTTTTAAAATCAATTTAATCAGCTTCACGCTGCATTCCGCACTTATCAGGGAAAGCAAAGGGAATCTAGTGTTAAGATACTTCGTTCCCCACTTTCCACCGAAAGAACACTGCGTGTTAAGTGGTGGAACTCAACGCCGAAAATATTATTATATAATAATAAATAATAATTCCTTCTCCCGAGTGGGGATTGAACCCACCCTGCGCCACGACGGCCTAATTAATAAAATAGAAATTTGTATTTATTAAAAAACAGCAAACAACGTAAACCACCAATACGTATTCACAGCTACTGTGCCATCAATAAAATACACGATGTCACAAGGCCACCACCGCTCGCCAGCTAATTTTCATACTAAACGAGCGACTGCATTATTAAAATGTTCCGTCACGTGACAGCTCTCGTCTCACTCCAGCATTTAAACTTCCCAGCTTTACATACCCTCCCGTTAATACAACATTGGCTCGTAAAATATCTTCCACCCTTGTATAGCTTATCAATACATTAATGTAATTTTCTTTAATTTAATGGAGCCGAGTGGAAAATGTTGTTTCGCGTCTGTAATATTAAAGATTTGAAACTGTTCGCTTGTATTTTAAATTTTATAATGAAAAATGAATGCTATCATAGCAACGGCGATTATTTTAATTAGCTTTCATTGTTAAGAAGTTAAGTAATTGATGAGCTAAGTTCCTATTTTTTATACTATATAAAATTAATTTATAATATATTTATTTTAGGCCAGTCGTGGCGCAGGGTCACAAAGTGTGCCTGTAAATCGACTGGTTGTGGGTTCGATCACCACTGGAGGAGGTGAAATATTTACTTAAATTTATATTTCCATTTCTTCGCTCTGGTGTCGAGGTTAAGCGCGGCGTTGAGTTCTGCCACTCAACACGCAATGCCTCCAGAATTCGGCAGAAAGTGGGGAACGGAATGTCTTAACACTAGGTTCCCTCTGCCTACTCTGCTGTGTGCGGGATACAACGTGAAGCTGATTTTTTTTTTATAATATTTTTATTTGAGGCCAGTCGTGGCGCAGGGGCACAAAGTGTACCTGTAAATCGACTGGTTGTGGGTTCGAACTCCACTCGAGGAGATGAAATATTTATTTAAATTTATAATTTCATTTCTTCGCAATGGTGTCAAGGGGAAAGCGCGGCGTTGAGTTCCGCCACTCAACACGCAATGCCTCCAGAAATTAGCGGAAAGTGGAGAACGGAGTGTCTTAACACTAGGTTTCCTCTGCCTACCCTTCTGTGTGCGGGATACAGTGAAAAGCTGAAAAAAAATTTATAATATATTTTAAGTGTTGATTTATAACAACACATATATTAACAAGTACAATTTGAAAAATTGTTTAGAAATAAAGTGAAGCGAATAAATAATTCTTCAAGCAACGCCATTGCAACAATCGCGTTATCCACGACAAGTTTGCGCCATATATCTTAGCGCTCGTTGAGAGCGAGTGTCAAAACTAAAGCACTATTTCTTATATTTTATACTCACTTGGACACAAAATTGTATCAAAAACTTTTTCAGTTAGCGAAAATTTGTCAAATATTTTTCGTAAAATATCCGATTTATTTATAAAGCTCTACAATATTTTCGTCTGGTTTTCAGTATAAAGTAAATAATGATAAACAAAGAAACAAATACTGAAAAAGTGAATATTTTCTTTTGGCTTTGTTACTTTTTGTGTTTTATAGCTTTCATTTGATCGTATATCTAGTTTTGAATTTTTCACATGAAATAGTGAATACAGCATACTTCTAGTGAAGGTAAAAGGATGTTAGTGCGTGTGCAATCGGCGCTGATGCAATAAGCACTTGCTGACGTAACATCAGATCTTGTAATGGATTGTTGTTTCACAGGGTATTTGAAACAAATGCATATCTACCACTAGAGCGATACCTGTAAATAGCAAATAGAGCAAGTGTAAAATATTACTTCTCTTAATAACTAACATGTTACAAATAAAAATGTGAAAGAAATCTGTATTAAGTAGTGAAATTTCAAATAAAAATACTAATAATAGCTTTACGCTTATTACTGATGGAGTAACCAGCTAGAAAAACTGTTGTTTTTTTTTCTTTTTTCATTATTTTTTTCTTAGAAATATTCACGACATTTTCACAAAACATTTAAATGAAATAAAACTATATGTATGTATATAATATAATATATTCATGTAGGTAAAAATGATTAACCTAAAAGCTTTCGTATATAAAAATGATTACAATACTTATTTCGGCATCAGTCAAATTTTTATTCCTCGTATGTTTGCGCCATCCATCTCGCCGCATTTTCATATGTTGAGAGCAGGTGTCAAAACTAAGAGACGTTAGGCTAATGTATGCAGATCGCATCTCACGAGCCACGCTCGTTGCGTCGAGTTCATCCCCCCATTACCTCTGCTTCATTTTAGCTTGTCAGACCAAAGTGACCTAACCTGAACAAAGCCAAAAATGTTTCTTATGCGTCTGTAACTCAGAATAAATATTAAATATATAATCTGTATACATTGAATAATATCGACTATATCGTATTTTATGATTGTTTAAACAACCTTATTTTTATTATATAATTTTTTAAGGTTTTCACTAAATTAAGGCTAGGTCATTTGCACTTGTACCCTCAGTTTGCATGCGGGTGCCAGTTTTTATGCTAATAAGTTTTAATTAACTTATGAACTTAGCGTCTCCATGCTCGGAGGTGGTTGTCATTTTATTATGAAATAGTTTTACTTAGGTTGCGAGGCGCGAATAATACATCGTTATATTATATCTTGACAACTACTATTAAAATTAAAGTGTTATTGAAACTACGGGGCAGGATTAAATGTTTTTTTTTCTGTACAACTTGTTATTAGGCCTGGGCAAGATCTAGTCTAGTATTTAATTTAAAAAAAAACTGTATTTTGAAAACAATGCTTGCAATTGCAATGCTAGACCAACTTGTAGCATGCATAAGCCCAAAATTGCAGGCGGGAACTAGTTAAAAATAAATAATCGTTTTGAATTAGTTCAGTTAAAAATTATGCAGTACACTAATATAAAATTAATTTGAAATAAATTAAATATTTAAGTTACTTTATAACCAATATCAATATAACAACGTATAAAATAGCATACCTATTCGGTTTGAACTAAAAACAGCAACTATTAGACCAAGTATTTTAAGTGGAAATGTAATTTATATGTCGTACTTATATATTGATATTGCTACCTCAAAACACAATTAAACCTTTGACACGTTTAGTAACAACAAACTTTCACCCCTGGGAGGTAAAATTTAATTAACGAGATTTCGTATCAGAGTTACAGTCAAAATTAATAAATAATGCTTTATTTTATCATTGCCGTTGTAAATATTTGCTAAAATTTGGAAAATTATATTTTTATTAATTATTATTTTATTATTTAGTTCATATTAAGTAGGTAAAGTTTATTTATTTATGTTGGTAACTCTAACGTACTGTTAATTTCTTGTGAAACTACATATATCTATACAATAAGAAAGGTAAGAAAGTCATTTAAACTAGTTTCATCTAGTACCTACAAAAGGACAATGTGGAAATATATTTTCTCCCTTTTCCCATCTGACATTGTCTATAGAGTGAGATTGGAAGTGTTTTTCGAGACGTAAATGTTTTCTATAATAATATGAAGCACATCTTGAAGTAAGACACGGTAAGGCATGCTATAAATTGACCATTACAACCTCAAATAAGAATCAAAGAATCAGCTTCACGCTGTATCCCGCACACAGCAGGGTAGGCAGAGGGAACCTCGTGTTAAGACACTCCGTTCCCCACTTTCTGCCGAATTCTGAAGGCATTGCGTGTTGAGTGGCAAACTCAACGCCGCGCTTAATCTCGACATCAGAGCGAAGAAATGGAAATATAAATTTAAGTAAATATTTCATCTCCTCGAGTGGGGATCGAGCCCACAACCAGTCGGTTTTACAGTCACACCTCGTGCCGCTGCGCCACGACTGGCCTCGAATAAATTTGTACAAATAATAATAATAAAAAAACAGTTTAGTGTATATTAAACACACAGACAGTCAGACATATTATAACCGCTTTGTGGAAATAAATCGAACACGCCTAGCTCGCACAGGAGCGGTGGAAACGTTAAATATCGAATTATTTAACGTTATCAAAATAATTACACAGCGAGCGATGCAGTGTTTTTATTGACCAAGCATTCAAATACAAACAAAATTTAAATTGATGATGTCAGCCATAATTATTTCAGTCGATTTTAATTAACATATTATCGTAATACGTTCCGCTTGTTCTACATATTTGGATGTAATTATTTTAGTTTTTGAGGTCAGTTACGTGCATATATTAGACGCAAAGTAATAGATTTAGATGTACATACGTACATCGAATAAAATAGTTGTGATTATCGAATGCACGCAACGCACGAATTTTGAACAATTTTAATGAAAAAAAGAGGAAATACATGTAAATTATGACAGAACATTAGATGAACGCCATTTAGATAGCAACAACCTAACATTATGTATAGCATATTTGAAGAAATGTATATAGCACGTCTAAATCATACAAAAACTATAATAAAACACACTTTTTTATTACATTCGTATGAACATATTTTTACAGGTAATTGTTGTTTAAAAGTTAGCTTTTAAACAACAATTACCTGTAAAAATATGTTAGTTTAATTTCGTATATATTCAACAAATTTTATACGAAATTAAATTAATATGTCTCTCTTATCGTCTGTTTTTAATTGTTTTCATCATATATACGTCAAATCCAATATCCAGTTTACAATAAATATAATAAGCTAATACAATAAATAAATTAATTCAATCATCAACCAATAGTATTTCTGCAGACGCCATTTCATATTCTTCTGTTATACACCTAATGAACCGAATATACTGTGACAGTAAAAGTCTATATAAACGTTCTAATGGAAACATTGTTTACACGGACGAAATAGTCGATTGGAGTTGGTTTTTAAATATTCAACAAGTGCCAAGACTCTTTCGAGACACTTTCGAGTTACTTGGCGCAATGCATATTTAAAACAAAGAGAGGAAGCCCTAGTATATTTAAAGTAGCAAGTGGTAAGAGATATTTACGAGAATACTTTGAATTTCAATTTGTAAATTGATTTCGGGTATTAAGAAATTGGTTTACCTCGGTTTGGGTAATGGAGGTTGTTTATGTTTGAGTTTTTCTATTTAAAAATTGAAAATGTATTTATTGGTTTGGTGAAAACTTTTCCTAAAAGAGATTGATACTTGAGTATATATTTTTGATTTAATTACAGTTTTGATATTATTTTTTATACTGCCTTTGTATAATTACCAGGTGGCATCACTTGCATTTGTTGAGTTTTTTACTTTCGTATTTAATAACGTCGTTTTAAGTTTTATCTAAATCCGTTCAGTAGTCCGTTTTAACGTGGAAGAGGAACAAACATCATTCCTCACAAACTTTCACGTTTATAATATTAATAGGATGACAAGGATAATCTTTATTGTACATAATTTAAAGCAAATATATGTCTATAAAGGGCGAGCTTTATACCAAAAAATATTCTCTATCAGTCACAGAACCAAGAAGGAGAAGGTTTGCAAAAAAGAAACATTTATAAGTTATATATCTATATATGTTTAAACAACTACGTCACGATAACGTCACACTAACTAGTTTTAGCAAACAAATACACATTATCAACGTTAATATTTCGAGACGTTAAAACGGTCTCAATTAAACTGAGGAAGAGTTCAACAGAGCGCGGCACCTGTCAAACGAGAATCTTGTCTTGTCTCATCCCCTGCCACCCGGAGCGATCTATTAGAATATACCTACCTAAGTAAATGGAGATAATTAACGTTCAAACAAACCTCACCGAAAAGGCGATTAGACAATTTGTCCAAACTCCCAAACTGTCACATAAACAGAGTAAGATTTCAATATGGCCAGAACTTTAACTTCCAAGTCGCCATTCGCAAGTTTCATAATGTTGTCGTAAAGCTTATTCCTGTTATATAAATAATTGACTAAACTTTGTAATCCTAGTCTGAAAAGTTTTAATTTTGTTCTAAGATATCATAATTTGTGCTATAAAATTTTGCTTTATTATTTATTATTCTCCCGTGTTTTTAAAGGTTCTGCTTCAGATAAGTACGTTTGTTTTCTTAAATAGTTTAAAATACTTGAATAATATTGTAAAAAAAGTGTTTGAAATTACCAAAATCAAAGTAAAATACTCAATTAAAATCACATTATTTTGACGGAATTCCTTTACGGTTATTTATATGGGGAGATAATTTAGTCCCCTAACATAACTCGCAAATTATAACAAATATAGCATAATACAAATATATACTCTATTGTCTCGAAGACGAGGACTGTATAGCGAGGAGCATGTTAGTATTGTCTTTTCGAAGTATTGTCTTTGTAAACGACGGCTTGGCGACAATTTGAGTACTGTAATTTGCCTACAGATAAATCCAGCCGCGGACAGATGCTTCCTGCAATATAGTGACTTACGCCTCGCTAAGTTTCCCTGTTCTCTATATGTTTTATCGACGTCAATATATGTAGTATATATAACATCGACGCTACTTTAGACACACTGTTTAATATGCTGCAACCATTAAAAAACTCTAAAGTTTTAATTGAAAATTCTTTCAGGAACTATGAAATGTATTAGTGCGAACAATATTTCATAAGAACGTTTGTTTCGTTTCAGGTAAACAACTTTCATTTGATTGACATCGGTATGCGGTATGTTATTGAAACGTTAATCTCGTCCGAAACCACGAAGTGAACTCGTCTCTTTAGCTTTGGAAATAGCTTTACGATTATTTTGTAACACATCAAAGGAGGTGATTAAATGTAGGGACGATATACGTAGATTTTCCGACGGCGGCGGCGCGGCGGCGCGGCACAGTGAACACCACCTGCCAACTGTCGACACGTACTACCAATTTAAACTGAGAACCCTCTAATTGATTCACAGCTCGACTTAGAACACAAATATCGGTATACCTGATTTGGTTTTTTTAGGGTTCCTTACAGAAAGGATAAAATGGAACCTTACTAACTAAGACTTCGCTCTCAGCCTGTCCGTCACCAGACTGTATTTCATGTAATGAGAGACTGTATCTCATATTACAGAACGTGATGGTTTGACAGTTGAAATTTTGTAGAGATGATGTATTACTGTTTCCGCTATAAAAAAAATTGTTACAGTATAATATTATTATGAAAAAACAATAATATTAAATATTTTAGGAGGCTCCTATAGAACAGATGTGATTTTTTGCCGTTGTTATAGATAATGATCCGGAATTCTTCGAGTCCAACGTACTTGCGGTTTTTAATAATAGGAAATTAATAGTAAAAATAATAATATTAACCTATTGAGAATTTTTAGTTCTCGACTCAATTATTTAAAAAGCAAGTATGTATTATACCGCAATATAAGTAAATTGTATAGGAAAGTAACATTTTAATTAATATTTCAGTTCGTTATTTAACGTAGAAAAATAGATTTTTTGTCTTTAATCTTGGATGATTTTTTCAAATCAAGAAAATTCTCTAAATTATGTAACATATGGATGTGTAATATACAAGTTGGGGGTCCAAATAACGTTTTCGATTCAATACGGCGGCCGCTCGTAAACCGGAGAGGTAGACTGCCTCATGAATACCTTAGTTTCTTAGTCCACTTTAATAGTTAAATAGTGGAGACAGGTTGAAGGGATAACTTAACTTTGTTATCCCAGAGGAGATCCGTTACAAGATGGAGCTAATGGAAACAGATCGGTTTAACGTTAAGAAAATTATAAAGAAACAATGATTAATTAAAATTTTAACTCTACACCTCATGGCGAAATGTTACATATGTCGAACAAAAGCTTCAAATTAAAGTACCTAAATACGAGGTAATATGTACATAATCTACTTTTTAGTTTGGAAATATAATAACTTTAACGTACTTGACGATAATAATATCATAGCTAAGGTTCATTATGTTTAGTTCTATTACTATTACTTCATGGAATTATCTAATTAATTATACTATAAAAATCTCTTCATACCTCCACTATTGAATTAATTATGGTAAATTGGCTCCGATCTTACTATAAATACAGACGGAACTGCACTGTAAATTGATAGCGGTATTATCCGATCCGAGTATATCATTAAAGGCGGCTCATCTAATGCGTACAGGTAACGCAAACACGCCCTCTCAGCATTGAGGATCGGTATTCTATTTGTGCAAGCAGTGGGCTAAACCAGCTCACTGTATGGAGATATCCTTCAGCTGTAGTATTATTTATGTTAAAGTAGCTATTTGAATGCGTCCGAGTAGCGCTGGGGCGAGGCTAGAGTTCTATTGATGCTATAGTATTCGTTAACCGGGTTTATTAAATGTTCTATGTATAGAACTATTATAATTTGTTTATAACATGTGCAATAAAATATATTTGATATGAACGTGAGGCCAGTCGTGGCGCAGCGGCACGAAGTATGACTGTAAAACCGACTGGTTGTGGGTTCGATTCCCACTCTAGGGGATGAAATATTTACTTAAATTTATATTTCCATTTCTTCGCTCTGGTGTCGAGGCTAAGCGCGGCGTTGAATCCTGCCACTCAACACGCAATGCTTACAGAATTCGGCAGAAAGTGGGGAACGGAGTGTAACGGAGTAACACTAGGTTCCCTCTGCCTCCCTGCTGTGTGCGGGATACAGCGTGAAGCTCAAATGGTCAAATGGTTGTCAAATAATTACTTTTTTTGCTTCAGTACGTTAAATAATTGAAATAATAGTACAAATTTTTCGTTTTGTATTTCGTTTGTAAATTATACACAAATATCAATTTTGCAACAGTCTTCTTTTATTGTTATTTTTATTACACGCTACATAGATATATCGATACGTAAAAAAACTATAGGTTTATTGTTATTTTAAAAAGTCCCCGTGTTACAGCAACATGGCTAACATTTTCATTTAAAATTGAAATAGAGTTTAAAAATTTAAGAAGACCCCTTCAAAAAACGTTTCGATTTCGATCGCACACGTGTTGAATATTTTAAGCCTCCTGACTACGTATACGTATCCTATATAGTAGTATACTTTCTGAATTCATTATGTAAATTATAATCAATTTAATTTAGTGCCCTTAATATTATTAATTTATTTCTTGAGGCCAGTCTTGGTGCAGGGGCACAAACAAGCGACTGTATAAGCAGCAGGTTGTGGATTTGATTCCCACTCGGTGGGAGTAAAATATTTAACGATTTTATTTTCTGGCTCTGGTATCGAGGCACAGAGCAAAATTGAGTTCCGCCAAACAACACGCAATGCCAACCCAATTTCGGTGGAAAGTGGGAATGGAAGTATCTTAATGGGAACGGAATGCCTTTACACTGGGTTCCAAGGTTCCCTCTCTATCAGCGTCTGACTGCAAACTCGATGGTTATAGTTTTGACCCTTAATCAGGGGTATGAATTAATGGTCCTTTTAAAGAGAAATCACGAATATCAAAGCTTATCTTGCCTTACTTTAGGTCTAAAAACAGGGTAATAAAGTTCGCCCGAGAATCACAATATTAAGTAAGAAAATAAATTAAAATTTACACACTATTTCCAAAGATGATTTTTATACTTGTCTAATACATAAAATTTTAAAAGGAAATTTATATTTCCATCTAGGACGTCGCCCGTGTGTAAAATGCGATAGCACTGGTGTGGATAGTAAATAGGAATACTCTACTATTAGATATAAAATTTTAAAATATAATTTGCTTAACTTTAACTATAATCACTTTATACGTAATATTTTTAAACATATATATAATATTATATTTAGAGACTGGAATGTTTGTTGCTCCGTACCCTCTGGCTACCCCTATAGGGACAAAACGTGAAGCGAAAAATATGTTTAAGGTAAAAAACGCAACTCGTGGCGCACGGGCTCAAGCGTGTGACTGTTAACGAGACAGCTTGTAGATCGATTCCCATCCGAGGAAATGAAACATTTTATATTTTCATTTCTTTCTCTGGTGTAGAGGTGAAGCGCGGCGTTGAGTTTTGCCTCTCAACACGCAATGCCTCCAGAATTTGGCAGAAAATGGGGAACGAGGAGTCCTAAGACTAGGCTTACTCTGCTCCATGCAGGATACAGCGTGAAGGTAAAAACTATTTTAAATTATTAGGGACCCAGAATGCTAATAGTAATACCTTTTAATATTTAAAATTGGAAATGGTATTTAATCATTACTAAACTCCTATCTTCTATTAATATAATAAATGGTATATGACCAACAAACAACCTACTATACTGCTCTACGATTTGGTCATGGATTCAAATCTATAATAAAAAAACCTTAGAAAAAAATATACGAATGTTTGCTTTTCATGAGACGAATAATACCTAAAGGACACGTATATATAGCAAGAATATATAAGTAATTCCCCAAGTCCGTAAGTATTGGATGGTTAGGCTAAAGAGTCAGGTCGAGTCGAGTGCATGCAAAGAAGGCTACAGCAGCACACGCCTTGTCAACTTTAATTCATGGCTACTAGTTAGTGACATTTTTAAAACGCGTTAATGATACGACCAGTATTATATACCTACATTCGTATACACTACTAGCTCTAATTGCTATGTATTTTTATATTATGTAAGTGTCACGTCGCCTTCAGTTCTCTGTGTATATGTAAATATTATTTTAATTCAAGTTAGATTGTTCATGTGTTTTTATATCGCGAAATGTGTTCTACCTACGTACTTTTTACTTTTTACGTACTTTTTACGAAGATAATAAAAGATAATAAAAATATATTACAGATTAAAAAAATATTTTTTAACAAAAGTAAATTAATATTATTAAAAAAAACATACAATAATAAATTCAGTAAAAAGAGACATTACAATTATGAATAAGAACATGTAAAACAACATATATCATAAAGATTTTCTATAGCAAACAAGTTGAGTGGTCCGTTAATGTTGTTGAACAATAAAGTAAATATTTTTATAAAATGTAAATGCTTTTACTCGATAATTTTATCAGGTTTATATATGATAGTGCAATATTAATTTTGTTTTAAAACGTGTAACAAAAAAAAGCTTTTTTTTTAAAACAACACATTTATGTCATAAAAATATCTTTTAGATACATCCTTAGCTAATATAACGTGTAATAATATATCAACTAATAGCAAGATACCGTTTAGATATAAAAGAAAAGTTGTTGCAGTGTTACCGTGTATTTCCTACCTCGTCTAAGAATGAAGATTAGAATTAAAATTTAATTAAAATGAAATTAAATCAGCTTCACGCTGTATCCTGCACACAGCTAGGTGGGCAGAGGAAACCTAGTGTTAAGACACTCCGTACCCCACTTACCGCCGAATTTTGGAGGCATTGCGTGTTGAGTGGCGGAACTGTACGCCTTTGCCTCAAAACTAGAGCGAAGAAATGGAAATATAAATTTAAATAAATATTTATAAATATTTCATTTCAATAAATATTTCATTTCTCTCGGGTGGGGATCGAACCCACAACCAGTCGCGCTTACAGCCACAGTTTGTGCCCTTGCGCCACGACTGGCCTTACGTTATGAATGAATGAAAATTAGACGACCAATTAACGTGTTTAGTTACTAAGAAATATATTCCTAAGAATATTCAATATTATCCAGTAAAATTATCAATTTAATTAAGTTGAATAAATTAAAGTAATACAAAAGACAATAATGCATACTACTTTGTAAATTCAAAAACATCTTTTAAAATCTCGTTTAATACAGCACCAACTGACATTCCCTTATGCAAAGTTGAAAAAAAAAAACACGAGAACAAATTCGTAGCAGCCTCACGTATTGCGTTTGCTGTTTATATTAGAGTCGGAATACTCTTTTCTACTTATAAAGGGTTTTGCTTATTATGAACGCGCCAACTGCGGTTTTCATTTAGTTTTATTATGTAGCTTTGACTGCGTACACGAGGATGTTTAATAACTTCTTTCGTTTGCTTGTTCTCTTGAAAAAATATTTTAGTTTTAAAATCACCATCTCTTTTTCGTTGTCTATGTTAATGGGTACCTACTATACTTTTTAAATATAGGCAACTTTAATCACTTAATTACAGAAAGTAATAAAAACTGTTATTAATTTGTATTGACAATTGAAAGGTAACTAACAAGTTAAATATTTATTAATCGGCACAACGACGACATAAAAAAACTGAAAAATTCAAATAAACTACTATCTGTAATACAATGTCAAATCATTCAACATATTTAATTTATCATCACATTCACAGTACTTAGCCGAAAATATAAACCAACAATGTCATGACACAAATAACATCATTGATATAATGATATTTATAATTTATAAAAGGAACAAAAACGGGACGCGATCCCGTGAAAGCTGCTTTGACGTCCTCCAGAGGATATAAAGCCCTAGAAATTACGTTAAGATGGTGCAATTTTAACGGCTTTATAATATTTATATACTAAGTGCTTTAAGACTTCAATTTGTTACTTGATTTATAAAAATAAAAATCTACTTTTAGTTATATAATACTTTAGAAAAGTATAGATGTTTAAATAACTTACTATCATATTCCTTTCACACTTTTCCCCACAATCAGCCAGGTAGGGTGAACCTTGCTTTAAGAAACTCTACTCACGACTTTCCGCTCGAGACATTGCGGGTTGAGCGCCGAAACTTAACGCCGCGCTCCATCTACCAGAGCGATGACATTGATATAATTTATGCTCTCGAGTGTGAATAGAACCCAGAATCATCGCCCGTAAAGTAACGTACTGCGCTACGACAGACTCAAACTTCAACTTATATTTTTATTCTCATGCTGTCGACGTTGTGATAATCTTATGGTAATAATTTCTAAAATTCAGTTATAGAATATTCATGCTACGATTGTTATTTCCATTTATATAATAGCTACACGTTGAACTAGACTTGCTCTTTCAAGAAATAGTTACTCTTAGTATAAAACAATGGTTTTAATACTCTATAACAGAGTTATTTATTTTATAATTTAAAAAACCTATTAATACTGAATTAAATATGTTAAAATAATACTATTATAAATGCAGTATAATATATATACATATGTATATCGTATAAATCATTTTTAGTTTTCAGCTTCGCGCTGTATCCCGCATGTAACAGAGTAGACAGAGGGAGCCTAGTGTTAAGATACTCCACCCCCATTATACCGCCCAATTCTGAAGGCACTGCGTGTTTAGTAGTGGAACAGTACGTCGCGCTTTGCCTCCGCACTAGTCCCAAGAAATGAAAATATTAAATATTTCATTTCCTCGAACGGGAATCGAACCCACGATCCGTCACGATTACACGCACGCATCTGCACACTTAACGTAAAGAAAACAATTACAGACGCCCCACGCAAATTCAAATACCATAACAATACATTAGTCATCTGCAATTATACTAAAAAAAATATCTAAAACCAGTCAATTAGCATTAGTACGTCGTCGGTATCGCACAGGCCCAAGTACGAGTGCAGTCCCGCGAGGAGGCATCTCGTGTGAATGATGCCGAGTGTTCCGAGCGCAGCGTTGTTAAAACTCAAGCCGCGTTGAGTCGCGTGCGCTAATTGTGCTCTACGTGGAGTGGAGTGTAAGCCACACCCCCCCATTTCCCACCACTTCCCCCCAGACTACCTTACTGCTCCACATTCCTTGTTTCGGTCTCTCATTGTATGTGGAAAAAAAATTATAACTGTTGACATTGAGCTCGTACACACTATACGTACATACGTACTGTAGATGTACCTACTCCTATGTATGTAACGTCGTGTGTCTTTGTAAGTTTATTTCCTTATTTGCTTGTTTCTTTCTTGTTTCATCGTTAGTGTTGAGCTTATTTAGACTTGCTCCATGCAATAATTATGTTCGGTTTAAATTAAGTTTATATTTTCTTTTCTTCGTTTTGGTATCGAGACAAAGCACGGCGTTGAGTTCTGCCACACAGCACGCAATGCCTCAAGAATTCGGCGGAAAGTAGGGAACGGAGTTTCTTAACACTAGGTGCCCTCTGTTTACCCTGATGTGTACGGGATACAGCGTGAAGCTGATTTCATTTGAATTATGTTAAGTGATTTAACAAGTTATAAAGTAACTTTTTAAGTTTAGTTAGTTAGTTGTATTTTCTTTCACTTAGTGCATCCAATGTTTTTTTTATTACTTGTATCACGAAATATAAAATTGTTACTACTAATACTAATATATTTTTATTGTAGATATATAAATTAAAATTAAATTAAATCAGCTTCACGCTGTATCCCGCACACAGCAGGGTAGGCAGAGGGAACCTAGTGTTAAGACACTCCGTTCCCCACTTTCTGCCGAATTCTGGAGGCATTGCGTGTTGAGTGGCAGAACTCAACGCCGCGCTTAACCTTGACACCAGAGCGAAGAAATGGAAATATAAATTTAAGTAAATATTTCATCACGACTGGCTTCTGTAGATATATACAAATAATATATACTAATATGCTTAGAATAAACCTAAGCGTGGATACAATTAAAGGTTGCGATTGTAGACGCGTTCAAACGCCACAAACAAAAAGGTCGATAGCAAAACTAATAAACGCCGAACAAGTATTGGTAGTTTAATCGCAGCTGCACAAAACGCGAGCGACAAAACCAACCTCGAATCTGAGCCACAACAACCCTGCTGAAGTTTAATTCAATCGGTGCGCTTCGGCCGTGGGGGGAGGAGGGAGGGGAGAGGGGGGAGGTCGGCGGAGGGAAACATGTGCGGAGACTGCGATCCCTGTTAATTACTATTCGTGTGGCAACCCGCACGTTGCGAATTTTGCCCCTCGACCTGTGTATGTGGACATTTTGCACTAACCTAACTTCTTATCTCGTATAAAAAAATCTGGTCATGCCACTCACGAAATATGAAATACAGCTAAAAAATAATATAATAATATTTTAACTCATAATAAATAAAAATTAGTAGGTAGTAGAGCTCAAGCTTGCGGGATGAGATCGGAGATAGAGGTGAACACAAGTAGAGAGTCTACGAGGCGATGTTAATTACTATCGCGCGGCCACACATCGCGAACTTTGGCGGCTGACGGACGAGTACGTAGGTAGGCCTCTCGCCGCAAGTTTATCTTTCATAGCGCCGTGGCAGTCCGACAATCTTGTTAATTAACCCTTTGACGTGATGTTTGTTTTAGTCATATTATGATGGGTGCTTCACTTTTGAAATTATATAGTTTTTTTTTAATTTTTATATTTATATAATATATACGAATTTAAATAAGCTATTAGTTAACATCAGTCCACTAATGAGGCTATTCGTGACAAAGGGGCACAAGCGTGAGATTCTAAATGCGATAGGTTGTGGATTCGATTCCCACTAAAAGGAATAACATATTTAATAATTAAATTTCCTCGCTTTGGTGACGCACAGCGTTGAGTTCCACCACTCAACATGCAATACCTTCAGAATTCAGCGGAAAGTGGATAGCGCAATATATTAACAATTCACTCTGACAATCCTGCTACTTGCAACGTGAAATAAAAAAAATATATTAACACAATCTTGTACTACAAGCAGCATGTAAATGTCTCCTTTTATATAATGAACATTCGTACATTAATTCCATATAACCTAAGCGTGTTCACGATTTCAATTTGAATTTTCTCGTCGTATTTCACGTGCTTGCGTCAGATACCTCAAACATTCCCATCCCTTGTTAGAAGACACCAAGCGAACGGAGAACGTACCCCAGTGCCTTTATCATGTAAATTTCTAAGATTTCCTCCTTAACTCAATATATTTATAGAAGTTAAACAGGAAAATATATTTGGTCAAACATCTTTGCAGTTTTAAATTAAAATCTACTACCTCTTGTCAGTTTTTATATTGGTTTATCAATATCAATATCAATTTCGTCTAAATAATTTAATGTAGGTAGGTACTAAACAAATTTAAAATTATTTTTAACGTCGTTAAACACTTTTAGTTTTATAAAATTGGAGTCACTTTGTGTAATAAGGGCTGTTATAGGATCGATGTGGACCGGGCCGTAAGTCCATCGAACATAAATTCGTATTAGTGCCAGCTCTGGTCGACTTTACGACGTCTCCAGCGTACTTATTGCTCGCTCGCGAATCTAAATATTTGCAGAGAATGGTAAATTTTGCAAGAAAACAATGTACCGAACTTGGACGATAAATTATATTAAATAATATAAACGGGACGATTTTCTAACATTTTTAAAACATGATTTTTACTACGTTTTTTGTGTAATTTAGATGTAATTTTATTGTATTTTGTAAGAAGTACTTTTACGACACAAAGAAGTGAGACTTAAGTTAATTTTATCCAAAGATGAACACTTAAGCGAGGACGAGATCTTCAAAGGTGTCAAGAGTTCGGCAATTGAGAATGGAGACTTGAAAACATTCTCACTACTAATATAAATTTAACAATCTCTTCTACAGGGATTTGTAAAATTTATACCGCTTAATCAGTTTAGTTCAGTTCTTTAAGAATGGCATTTCTAGCGTACCAAAAGGACTTAATCTTTGTAGCAGTGAAGTTAATATATTTTATTAGATTTTCAATATAAATAGCATGAGACCAGTCGTAGGTGACTGTAAACTCGACGGTTTGTGGATACGATTCTCACTCGAGGAAATGAAATTAGAATATAAAATATTCTAATTACATTTCTCTGTTATTGAGACAAAATGCGACGTTGAGTTCCGCCACTCTCATCTCATCTTCAAAGGAAGCAACGAAATATAATGTATATGTTAGTAATTTAATATACTCAACTTGTTAATATAGTTTATCTGATGTTCTGCTATATATCCATAGCTAGTTATAATAAGAATGACAAGATGTCTGTCAGTACAAAATTAAGTGAGTTTGTTGAGTGTAAACAGGGATAATCCTTAGCTTGACTATGATTAGCATATCGCGGGAGTCGGCGTTCGTACCCCAGAGGCATCTGCAATTTAAATCAGGGACTTGGTCGGGACCAACCGACTCCTTAGCTCAACTTGGAATTCGAGATTTACTACGATTGGATGGTTTCGGGTTCGATTTTCTGCATATTCGAGTAGATTGTGTCCTTTGTGTTTGATTAAATTTCGATTTAAATACTTTAGGATTTAGTAACGGAATTTTCCTAAGTCCCGAGTTCTGTATCATATATAAAAGAGATATTATTGGAATCCTTGTATACTAGAAGGTTTATTTCACCCGAGAGCTCTTGTGAACTCTCCTAGTAATAAATCGATCAACCATCGTATCGATCTCTATTCGTCTACGTCACTTTAAAAATTGGGTGAGAATTTTCTACTACAATTTACAATGAACTGGAACGTTTTGAAAAATAACCACAGATTTACACGTCTTCCTCTGGATTTTCTTTGCTTTTCTTTATTCCGGAATTAAGATTTTAATTGCTCTTATGGGAACGTTATTTATTGCTATTTTTCTTTATGCTTGCTCAATTATTTTCATACGAGTACGCCCATTTCGAAACCATTTTTAGTACACTATTCCGTTAAAGCAGTAAACAGTTTCTTAACAATAAGATTGATTTATTTTACAAACTCCTGCTTGAGTGAAACCTAAAAATAATAAGAGACATTATTTTTAGGTTTCACTTAAGTTTCATTCATAGGAGCAAAGGATTTAATTATTATAAAAAGTCAGTTTATACTTAAACAATAGTAGTAAAAGAAATACATGTGCTACGATGTACATATATTCCATTTTAATCTTACACCAGCTTTAAGAAGCCTTTGAGTATCATAAGCCACTTTGCCAACCACGTAGTTACTGTAAGTTCCGCTGCTAAATTCAATTGAGGTTGCAAAATCTAAGCTGTGCAGCAAGTTGGGACCGATCGTATTTTCACTCGCAACAAATTTGAATTTCAACACATAAACCTAACAGACCAATGTGTGGTAGCAACAGCTCTTACTATATTTCTACGAACGGCGATTTCGGCAAAGGGTAAGAGAGACAGTAAAGGGGAATATTGAAGAACCCGCGCCTTGTTATCTAGGGCCTCACAGTATAACCAATTAGCGGTAATTGTTTAGGTTGTCCTTTAAATTTTACTTAATCCCTAAATAAGCCTTTGTTATTTACGTGTACAAAGCTTGCTTTAATCGGTTACATTGAGCATCAATTTTACCCTGCTATACACATTACACAAGACAATTTTTGTCAAAAATGTAAAATTATTTTAGGAAATTAAGATAAAATTTAAAAATTAATTCTTTAATTTGCTATGTACAGAACTAAATGTGCATATTTTAAAAATACATATATATAGCATATAATTGGACATGTCATGCACTTGCTGGTTGTGGATTCGATTCCCATTTGAGGAAATGAAATATTAAATGATGTATTTAAGATAAGTAACTTTGTATTTCTCTTTAAGTGAAATGTAATTTCTTTTGAAAAATAGATAAACTCTTTAGCCACAAATATTTTTAGTTTTTTCGCCGTGGTGTCGAGGCAATGCGCAGCGTTGGGTTCCACCACTCAACACGCAATGCTTTCAGAATTCGACTAAAATTGGAGAACGGAATGTTTTAAAACTAGATGTTCTCTGACTACCCTACTGTGTATTGGATACAGCGTGACGCTAAAAAAATATACTTTCTTTTTTTAACACTCTTTCTTTAACAAGTAAAGGGGAATATAATATCGATAATTTATTATTGAAATTTATCGTCTAACAATAACAACACTGATATTTTTAGCGATATTCATGCATCAATCCACTCATCCGATATTGAAACACCACTACCACCACCACCACCCAACCACCACCAATAATATACACGACATATCTGAATTATGATGCAAAGAGATGACAGCGATTATTGGCCATTGTTATTGAAGTGAGCAGGAGCGATTAATAATTAATTATCCATTGGACATAATTTGGGCGGATCACTGTGCGAGTGCTGTAATGGATTGGTCCGTCCGACTTCAATTGATATACTATATGTGAATTATGCTCTGTTTAATGAGAGGCTCGTGCACAGATTGAGATATGAAGGAAGCTTGTCTAGGTGACTTCTATAGTTATAATCTAGTTTACTCTTTACTCTGCTCTTTAGCTCTCTTTCTATATTTAATCTGCTTATAAAAAATCATAAATACAAAAGCATCAATAGATAAATATAGATGCGAGAAATTGCGACCTTTAAAAGCCACGGCGTCTTAAAATATCACTTTAAATTATTCATGTGGTATATAAGAATAATAATTGTTTTTGTTTTTTTTTGTTTTTTTGTTGTTTATAATAATTGTTTTGTTTTTTAGTTTTTTTTTTGTGTGGGACGTCCTCCAGCTAGATGGAGTGACGATGTTCGCAAAGTGGCTGGCATCGGCTGGATGCGAAGAGCTCAAGATAGAGCTCAGTGGCGTGCCATTGGAGAGGCCTATGTCCAGCAGTGGACTAGGACAGGCTGATGATGTTTTACTAGAAATTTATGTTTTTATTTTTTTATTAAATAGATTATTATAAACGTGGATACATTGTAAATCTTAAATAGTTCGTTAGGTCATCGTTTCTAGAGGTTAGTTGAGCTTAACTAATTAAATACTAAGCTAATTATAAATGTAAATTCAAATTGATAATATTCAATCTACCAGATCCCCAAGTTCTTGAGATGCTTTCGTTCCGTTTCGCTCCTATAAAGATGCAAAAATATCTTATCTCTAAACTTTTTCTTCCATGCAACAGATTTCAGCTACCCCTTTTAATAGAAATTAAACTGGCTCTCTGCTTTTAAGATAACTACTTCCTTACCGTTTAATTAAAGTTGGCTCGTTCATTTTATTTCGTAAAAAAATGCAACAATAAATAAAAGCAAACATCTATTGATTAAATCATTTTAGTTGTAGTATTGAACTCTTTTCTTTATTTATATTATCCCCACAAAGATGGCTGACGTTGGTACCACTTTTGACTTTCTGAGTTTAGGCAATGTCTCGATATGAACTTATGAATATATCATTTTAAAATCTAACTCATCTAACAAGTTTTCTTTATTCTGTAATAGACAAAAATAGAACAACATATTTAATTACAACAGGGTAAATAAATAACTGGTTTTATTTAGCCTATTTTATTCGTATTACAATTTTTTTTCTTATAAAGTAGAAAAATATATTGGTTCCAAGTTTTATCCTTGTTTTCCAAGCTATTTATTTACGGACAGTTTCGCAGTCGGCGACGAAATATCCCTTTAATGGGCGTCGGGGTGTCGGGTCCTCTGCAATTTAGATTAGTCCTTTAATTAAATTAACATTATGATCCCTATCTCAGCGGAGCAGGTGGTCGCCGATATTGCCCCGTTAGAATTCTTTCCGCTCTTTCGCTTTCGTCTTTAAAATTGCAAAATGTCAAAATATTTACGATCTAGCTTTGTATTTAGATATTTATATTTAAAATAATGTTGTTATTAATATATTTGTTTCGGTTTTAGATTGTAGGTATTGATTTTGTTAGTGCACAACACCTACTAATATATGTTTAAAGATATAGTGGATATTTCTGATTCATATTAAAATAAAATATCCATACAGGTATCTTTATTAAATTTTTTTGACATATGATAAAAATAAAATTAGATACTCATTCAATACATAAATAAAATGTTCACTCGCCGTAGTTACGTTTCCTCGTTAAACACAGTGATTTAAATCGTCACAAACAGTGCTACTTTTCGCGATTTAACCCTCGTTTCTTTTCCAGTCTGTTTGCGTTTATTTTATCTATTTCTGAAGCAGCGGTGCTGCGGTGCCGGTCGACCGAAAAATTAGAAATATCTCTATCCCATCGCCCGCCTGAGATCGGACGGCTACGTGATTACTAAAATTGCAACATCTATTGTCTTGGATTTTGTATTTATATTTGTTTTATGTTTTACGTTCGATTTTATTTTATACTTGCGCCTTTCGATATAATATTATATCTTATTGTAAATAAAACTTTAATTATCTATGTTTATACGAAGGTACTTATGTTGGATAGAAATGTGAACCACAATATGATTGTTATTAATGTTTTAGTTTCACCCACATAGCAGGGTAGGCAGAGGGGATCGGAGGACTAGCTATTAAGATACTCCCTTCCAATTAAGACACTTTCGTGACCCATTTGCGCTAAATTCTGGAGGCATCGCGTATCGGAACTCAACGCCGCGCTTTTTGCTTCGTTACTAACGGAAGGAATTAAATGTTTGTACCTCTGCACAACGTCTGGCCTTACACACTGACCACAATATTAATTATATCGAAACATAAAAAAAATAACATTTTTTATTTTTAGAACTAACACCGTAATACTAAAAGACACGGACGCTTACTTTCCCCCGAAGGTATGCAGTTACAGCCAATTATTTTTACTTTATGAGGGATAAAAGTAAAGTTTTACCCCATCAGTGTTAGGTACCCGCAATAAGTTAGGGGTAATGGGGGATAAGGGTGGAAAGATTGTAATATTTTACAATAACATAATACCAGAAAACCCTTGGCGAAGCGATCCTTATAATTTAATTTTTGATGATGTCCTTCTAAACTTTGTCTTTTATCAAACCTGACAATATCTATTAGCCAGTTGTGAAAGTTTAAATTATTGCCGCTGACATTGACGCCCGAAGAAAAATTGCCTTCTCCAAAGTTTGAGCGCTTCATACCGAAGTTTGTTTTGTCAATATTTTATTATCGCCGAAGACGCGCTATTCGATCAAATTCGAAACCTTTTTAAATATTCCGTATCCTTAGGAATTTTTACTTTCTTTGTAATAATTATAATAAAATCTTCTTTAACCAAATGCTTACTAATCGTATACGATTTGAATTTCAAAACAGTTTGATGGAAATTATGGTTTACAAACATCGGGTCCTGTTGTTTATTAAAGCTCATTTGTGAATCTGAATCGTACTGAATATCTAATTCAACATATAATTTCAACCAGTATAATTTATTGAAAGTTTAACGGTATGACTTGTCAACAGTTTAATATTTTGTATGGTCAGTTGATGTTTAAGTGTGGAACGGAAGTATCGTTGGTTCAAAAAAAAGAAGTATCACAAGTACTTTCCCAAATGTATTGGTAAGAACTTCGGTACGCATAAATATCAAAAAAAACTTATTGCATAAATATTAAGGCATAACTTTAGCTATAAACAAAATTATGTTGTTGCGCCGAGAGTTGAAGTGAAATGATTCTTTGCTTATCATTTTTCAAAGGCGCTATTCTACTGACACTTAATTTCGATTCCTTCTTGTTTTCAAATACAAAAATTCTTTGTTTTTATTTTCGTGAACAATAGCCACTGCCAGCGAGGTGGTAACATTGTCATGTTTTTTTTTATTTTGCTTACTTTTCATTTTTAGTTTTGTTTCTATTATTCAACATCTCGTAACTTTTAGTTTAGAGACAACAATTTTACCCTTAATGTGAAAACTATTGCATGCTACGCGTGATAAATATATATTATTTACATATATTTTGAACGGGTCAATAATTAATTTAGTCTATCGACTCTCTATCTAATAACAAGCTAGATGGAAGTGATGTATATCTGTCATGTGCAATATACAGATAATATTTACACTTTGAAAGCTATATACACATAAGCGTATGATAAATTCGCTGTGCAGCGCCCCAGGCGTTTCCGCTTCACTCGCCTCGGATGCACGCCGGTGCGATCGATCGTGTGAATACACCTTTATCCGTTTTTTATTTTTTATTTTCACTTATTTATAGCGAGCTATTGAATCCCGTCCTCGTATGAACACATTTTTTTTAAAGATCGATTCGTTAGCACAGCCCACAAAGTCAACTACAGTGAGGCTACATCTAGATTAAAAATATGATATCTGAAGTAATTTCTTTGCAAACCGAAGTTAACCGAAAATAACCGTTTGGATCTACACCATTCGTTATTAAATAAATACACACCCAAAATTGTAACACGGTTAAATTTTCCGCTCATAATAATTAAGTGGCAACGGTAAATCATATATGACCCTTTCGTTTGATATATTTCATGGAGCCATTTGATTAATTATATGCCAAATGATAACATTATATATACTACATTGGTGTAATATAATGAAAATATTTTTTGTATTTTCGTTATATTATGTCAGAAATCGGAAGCAGTTAAAAAAATAAGATAAAAACACATATTGTCTTTAAGTGTCCAATTTATTCAGAAAGACATTCTACGTAATTGCAATAAGTGATATGTATTACCCAATAACAATACTTCACACGAATTTCTTTAAAGTTATTGCCGTTGCCTACAAGTATCTGCCTCCGATTGACACAACTTCACTGCTTTTTCACCTACGCCTAACAATTAGATATTATTTTTTGTATTAGTTGTACGCTCGACACATATAAGTAGTACATTTTATTAATGATTTATAGTCATTAGAATTTCCAAGCTATTATATTACAAAATATGATTTTATATTCATAAATAAGAAATAATTAGAGTAGAAAGCAACTCTCACATAGCAGTGCAGTGTATTAACAGAGCGCTGCAGTACTGTTGCGTCCACTGCACTAAATTGGTGCCGTTCGAGTGGGCTTATCGATGGTTATGCTCTGAGACGTTTGTTACATCACTTTGACTGCTCATTCACGAACGGATGCCCAGTGACACAGCGTTAACAACGTACGGATTAACTATCATTTTGTCCGTTGCAATCGATACTATTGTCAGCCTTATCAAATTAAATTTACTAATAAAATATTATAAATTTCTTGCATCTACGGAATTAAGTTAAAGGAAATTTTGTAATAAGGATGTCTATGAACAAATATTTTCTTTTAAGAAAAAATTAAATTTGTTAAGTGAATGAGTGACTTTGATCTCCAAATTCCCACTGTGATGATGCGAGGTTAATACATACACCAAATACGTAATTATAATAAAAAAGTTTTTTTTTTAAATCATTTAGGTTACTTTAAAATTAGCTATATTATATCTCGTTTAATAATCACTTAATTTGCCTCCACCGGCACACGGCGTACTGAAAGGCTTCACTGTATCTCTATCCATTATTCTCTAGACGACCAAAATAATTCATAAAGCGACGAACAAATTAGTGCCTTCTATTCCACCGAAAGAAATATTTAATACTCTTTTTCGTCGCAATAACGTCAAGCGTAGACGTTATCTGCCCCCGTAGACAGATCTAATATTCGCACGCTTTTGATGTCGCGAAGGCGTAAAATTAAGATAAGCTCGTAATGCAAATATGTTTGATCGTGTTAATGTTGTAGAAGTATTTTGCGACTAAATTAATTTTCAACGTGTATTATCTCTCGAATGTTATTTATAATATAAACACAATAGATTTGATATTTTCTAGAATTTTGACAGAATTTTTCTCCAGAGTACAAGTATGGAACATAACTCACTGGTAGTATAGGGATTCAAGCGCAACCGAGTGTGTAATAGGGCGACGTGAAGGGGCATTTTCAGAGTGACCGGCCAACGTCGCTGCTGAAATATCTAAATGTTAGTAGCTTTGACGTATAACATAACGTTACTCGTATTGTTGAAGATTAATGCTGTGTTTGTTATTTTCTCATAAGAATTAAATATATTTTAAAATAAATGATCGTGTAACTCAACGTAATTATAATATTATTTATCGCCGTTGTGGCGCATTTTAGACTTCTACGTTTGATTTAGACTTAGAATCTACAAAATTTTCAATATATGTTAGTTGTATTATGTACGGCGGAAGATGGGAAACTGAAGTGTCTTAAAAAATGTAAATTATTGATTCTTATACGATTTTTTTATTTGTATTTAACTACTTACGTAGAAGATAAACTTTCCTACGATATCTTACACTTTTAAATTATTTTGATTATTGCATTGTGCAAAAAACAGATATTTTTATTATTTTTCCTCTACAACAATGGTTCTATAATATTTACCTGTGCGAAAATAATCATTTCTTTATACGTACACAACACAATGTAATAAGAAACATATATGTATATATTATATAAAGAAAAGATGCCACTTAAGTATTCTTGAGCTATAATATTAAAGATTGTCCAGGAAAAATATCACGTATCGACGATACGGGGAATTCTCGTGCGTTCAACCGGAAAATAGCCGACATAAAGGTCCGACATTCTGGTTCTGGCTGAGGACGGAAGCGATAAAATATATGTGAGGGTCACCGACACCCTCGGTCGCGAAACTCATGAAAATCATAAAAAGTTTAAATTAAATTTTCTTGGGAAAATATGGCGGAACTCTCAATGTTTAAGGTACCCGCTATTAAAGCAAAGAATATTGAATAACTTAAAACTTTTCCATTAACGATAATATGTTCATTTAACCGTGTTGTATATATAGGTACATACACCGCTTAATTAAATACTGGCAGGTACATTAATTCATTAGTAACATAAGTTTCTTGAAATTAATCATTTTTTTTCTCTTGAAATTATTGAGAGTTTAACGTAAAAGACTCTGGCGCATAAATAAAATGCACAACAAGATGGCCGCGACAGTAGTCCGTGTTACCAGCAATTAATCTCCATTACCCGCACGCGGCCAATCTGCTACCAGTTCTGTTTTATTTCATTAAATGGACCCCGAATTAATACGCTCAAACGTTTACAAAGGCAAAAGAATCGACAAAGACCGCTAAAAGAAAATATGCCCCTTTTGTGTCGGTTTCTGATAAATGTCTTGCCTTTGTTTAAAAATAAACGAAACAAACTTGTAGCTAATTTCAAATGGAATATTTTTATAGAAAACGGAACGCAATATTCTTCTTTTGCATAATCTTGTGTAATGAAGAAATTATTATTTTATTAATGCTAGATATTGTATATTTTTAACTTTACGCTATAACCTGCGCAGAGAAGGCATATGTTGGCATAGAAAACAGGGAACCATAGTTAATACACTCTGTTATCATTATGATATTTCCATTCCCCACTTTCCTTCTCGACATTACGTATTGAGTGGCAAAACTCTACGCCGCGCTTTGCCAGAGTGAGGTAATGAAGATATTAAATAGATAGGAATTGATCCCACAGCCTTTTGCGTTAACAGTAGCACTCTTATGAACCTGCACCAGCTCTTTGAGATCAAACGGATCTCAAAAATTAACAAAAAATTGTTATCATTTAAAAATACTAAATAGCAAAAATGAAGTTAAATATATTTTTAATATTATTTTAGTGTTGTTGAAATATCATAAATTTATCGTTTGCAATTGTTGCAGGTGCGGACATTGTTCGTCAGTGGATTGCCGATGGATGCAAAGCCACGTGAGCTTTATTTGCTATTCCGAGCATATGAAGTAAGTATATCATTATATTATTCATATAAAATATTACTGTAATATATAAATTAACCTAAATTAAAATGAAAAAATGTCATTCTCTTCATTATATAGGTATCTATCGCTCGTCGCTCCCTCAGTCACGCAACTCTAAATATACTCATCAGATATGAAAGTCATATCACCATGTATTATGTAAAATATTGGATAGCTTTATACCATAGGTGGTTTTGTTAGTTTCTCGACTGGTACGGATGGTACAATAGGTGCCTAAAGTTGCAGGGGTCGTTTCTATCGCGTGTTCTCAATGGTACCTGGTGCAATGCGCCACCATTGTACCAGTATGATAGGCAAATTAAATTTCGTCGAACCCAATTTACGATGTCACGATCATGGGGATTGTGGTGAATTAGATATGCTTGAAATTTTTACCAACATACTATTAGGTACATAAACTTATGTTTATTGTACTAAAATGTGTACTAAAATTATTTACCACGTGTACCAAAAAGATGTTGGTACACATTTTAGTTTCTGTTTATTTAGAGTTGTAGTTCAATTCTAATTTTATTTGAATTGTGCATACAAGTGATTGATATGATTTTTATTTCTATAGGGCTACGAGGGTTCACTTTTAAAGGTCACCAGCAAAAATGGCAAAACAGCATCGGTAAGTACATTTTTATTACGCAGAAATAATAAATTGTCATTAGCGTCCTAGTAAAATTTATTACTTATAAACAAATTCGGCAAAAAATATATATTTAATTTATTATTCAATTATGTTTTGCAAAAATCGCAATGTTGAATTGTATATTTTGAAATAATAATTAATTTCAGTTATGCACACTAATGAAGCTAAGCATTTTTAATTGCAGCCGGTCGGTTTCGTCACATTTCACACTCGAGCTGGAGCTGAGGCGGCTAAACAAGACCTTCAGGTTAGTACTAACGCAAATCATCATAACCTATATTTAACCAAATAATTTAATTATATTAAATTATTCGTTAATAATAATTTTTATTTAAATATATAATATTAAGAGATTATCAAAATGTTATTTTTAGGATTAAACCACTACTAACACTTAATTTCTGTATCTATACTAAAACTAATTAATAAGACAACTTCTGCTACAAACGCTGAAATAATGTCCCATGAACTTGAAACGCTTTCAAAAACACTTAAAGATCTAAAAAAGACACCACAATATGTTTGCAAAAGGCCGAGGTAGTTGAACACGAAAGTAAGAACGCTACTTGTAAATAATAAAAGAGAGTACAAAGCACGGTGTTACTGAATCTTCTCATCACATGCCTCAACACAGCCAACAAGCACTATAGTTAATATTCTCATTGTAGACTTGGAATAACATTTTCCTGACTCGAGTAACCGCATCGTAAGTTATGCTAAACCCATGCACATATCGAATAGACCGCGTCGGGTCATCAAGTCGGAGCCACTAAGCTCTCAATCCCGGATATTGGAGTGAAATCGATTAGGGTACGGTGTATATAAACAACTGCATGTCACTGTTTGACAGATTGCGATGTCACACACCAAGCACAGTGTTCCGGCACTTTGGCAGGCGCTGGCGGAGTTCTCATTGTGTCTAAATAAAAATATTATTAATGAAAAATTTTGTAGTTATTCATGTCAGTATTGAATCGTTCAACCGAGTCATAAACAATAACTTTCGCGGTGTACAGCCAGATAGGAAAATCGAATCAAAATATTTTTCAAACAGTTATTTTAATTTAGTAGTTTTAAAGTAAACAAAGAGTTAGGTTACGTTAACGTTGCCTCCACGAAGGACCGCGTGAGTCCTGTGGTAGCGCGGCAAGCCATCATTATATCGGAGCGCCGCACCGCTCGCGGCTGTTCACAGCAGGGTGTCCGGTTCGACCCCGATATGCCGCAAACGATTCGGCTGGAGTTCGCTAAAAGCAACACGAAGGTCAGCAAGCCGAAGCCGGCCGTTGCCACAGCCGCGCCAGCTGCACACCCCGCATTGATGCACCCACTCACTGGACGTAAGTACCGCCGACGCACACACCACCCGGCGCTCGCTCGATCGTCTACTCCGGACTTTTTCTTATTTAGAAACGATATCTCATCTAAAATATTATTTCAGCCCCCATTTACTGAATGTAGATTAACTTTTCTCCATTTTACCAATATTTATATAGTAGGTGAGATATCGTTACCATGTAGTTATCTTATCGTTACACTACCCAACAAAAGATTTATCACAACACACAGATCTCATGAACCTATTATATTTTGCTTGTTAGTGTATCTAAAAGTGAGTGATGGCGTGTCGAGCAAACGCGAATTGGGCAAGTATCTGTAATCGCTTACACGTACCACGCAAGGCCTAGCTCCGCGAAGCTATTACCTATTAACTGACTATTGAAAACTTCCTCGACACATGTTTTCATGACATTGCATCACTATCATAATAGTATGATAAGTGTATGTGAGACCAATGGACTATGTCGACGCGTGAAAACATTGTCGTGTACATTGTAAATATATTAGCCCCCTCGTCGTCAGAATGATAGTTTAACTACACAATATTATTTTATTTCTCTTAGGGTGGTATTTGTCTGATTCTTGCGTTCGTTATCCAGACCTAGCCAGCCCCTTCTTCCCCGGAGGAGGCGCCGAGTTGTGGCATCACCCATTAGCCTATGGAGGGGAACTGCCAGCTCTGTCGCACGGGCTCGTCCACCCCGCCATCCATCCGCAGATGGCGCCCGTGCGTTCTTACCTTTGACTAGCTGCCGCCGATAGGCCACACCACGTAAGTTGTACTCTTTGAATATGCAATGTAGGTTATAGATGTTGCTATAAGTATTCTTACATTGTAACTATATAAGCATTACACGTACTAATTGTTCGTACGTTTGGTCAGACTCCGTTGACGCTGGGCGCGTGCGTGCTGCCGGCGCCGGCGCTGGGCTCCCCGGGCGCGGCGGTGCCGGGCCACGCGCCCGCGCCCACGCACCCCGCGCACGCCGCGCACCCTCACCCGCCCTGCTCCACGCTCTTCGTGGCGAATCTCGGACAATTTGTATCGGAACATGAACTTAAAGAGATATTCAGCAGGTACGTTATATTTGCTTTTTGTGGATTCGACTGGAAAGTTTTTTCGATCATCATTTTTTCTTTTATTTCTTTGATAATAAGTCGAAACAAAAGTGAGTGGATTTTAGCAAATTTCAGGTTTTATCTTTCTTATTTTCTAATAATAATAAGGTAACTTCAGTACTTCATGATTTTTTTTTTGTGAGACTCATTGATCTTCTTCACAAAATTAACTATGTAAACGATAATAAAAGTATTATAAAATTTCTAAACTGAATATTTCCAGTCGAACCAAATCGTCATTAAGTGTCTGCATGGTCGCAATGAACACCGAAGTGTTCAGTGCAATAGTACTGAAACTTGTAACGTAATATTATTAACTAGAATAATAAATGTGTATTATCTACAGTGCATGTCGCACCAAATATCACAAACTCGTCCATTGTTGGGTATTACTTGTTCTAATGCATCTCACACAAATTGAAATACTAATATTTCGGTTTGTATGAGAGCCGAAGCCTGCACCCGTACCACTTCAAGCATGTCGGTCGAACTATATACACTTAACACACTAGTCGTATGCTATTAGCACAAACATCACATAAATGTATGAACTGTCTGTTGCACTTAAAGTTTGTTTACAGTATTCATAAGGCAGACCGAGCTACATAATATATAATCTATCACACACGCCAAACAAATTAGAGAACAAATTGTAACACTAAATTTTATTTATTGCTTCTATTCGAGATCAGTTGACGCATTTATATGTAAAAAAATTAGACGAGACAGCTTAATAGAGCGTTGAATCGCAAACATTACTATTAGTAAGAGACACACGAGGCGTGCAGTGGGGTACGAGTGCGGGCATATCTGAGTGTAATGGTAACAGCTGCCCGGGCTTCTCGCGACTGCGCCTGCTGACGGGCGGCGGCGGCGCGGGCCCGGTCGCCTTCGTGGACTTCGTGTCCGCGGGCGACGCCGCGGCCGCCCTGGCCCGCCTGCAGGGGGCCCTCCTCCTGAGCTCGGAGGGCGCCATCCACCTCGAGTACGCGAGGCATAAGTTGGCACACAACGGCTGGATACTCGCACATGAAGTATGCACGCGCACTTCTTTAACACGATACCACACGGCTCCTTTTTCCTGTTCGAATGTGATCATAATAGTCGCAGATATCTTTTGTCTAGAAAAGGACCCTAGTGTTTATGTTAAAATCAAAAAATGACTGTTTAAACTTAATTTCAATATTTACAAATAGAAATCAATTTAATGATGGGCAATGATCATCAAACCGCTCTTTGTTAGAACCGTGTAGTATCTTTCAGTCAATTTAGAAGCCATACGCCATGTTTTATGGTCGAAACAATGATTTTAGTGCGCCGTAAATTTTCAACCGTATGGGCTCTAAAATAATTGCGTTATCATCTTGCACCTCGCACTATACTAGTAGTTCTAATAGTTACTGAATAATTGATATTTAATAGGGATGACAAACTTTCAAATATAATTCTATTAAATATATTTTTAATGTTTACTATTATAAAAAAACAGCCCCACATGCCCTAAAAATTGCTTATTCACTTCTTTAACAATTCATACGCCATTAGTACAAAGCAGTGGCGATGGTGCGTCATCCCTATAATACTGTGTAAGTGAAACACACCCTACATGACTAATTCATGCACGCGGTTAACAGGGAGCCAAAGGCGGAGAAGAGGGCGAACAGCATTAGTTCGTTCGTGGCACTCGGCACTTGACAACCAGCTAACTGAGGGACGCGCTATCTTGATCCTCGACGACGCATCGGCACCGGAACACCGGCGGGGGAGGGGGCCATTTGCTACGACGCGTACTCTCTACACGGCTAACGGATCAAGACTAACCAATTTACGTAAATTTAGTAAGAGCTCCCATCTCCTACATATTTATGTTCTCCCAATATCCTAGCGTCTGGGGTGTGGTGTATTTTTGTTGATACCAAATTTTAGAGTTAAAATATTATTGTATGTAATTAATTAATTATTTTTTATTATTAACATTCCACTTATTGTTTATCGTTTCTCGATGGATTATTACTTTTATTGTATATGGCGTTTATTTAATTGATTTTGAATGTAATATAAGATTTATTTACAAGTAAGTTGTCGTATGAACAGTTCGTACATTGTTTCTACGGGGCCGATGTGAACCACTGGGTATTTGTTATCGATATAGTGTAATGACAGAAATTAAAACACTCTAGGATATATCTCATTCGAATAAGCTAAAAACCAAAGGTGCCCTTCATAGAAAGATTACGTTTTGTTGATAATATTTCAAGTTGAATGATTTTAAATGAAGTTGTATGTAATAATCGAATCGATTTTGTTTTAATCTCGATAATATTAGTATATTTAAATGAATTTTCACGACTATCTCAAATTATATTTACCTAATGCTTTTTTAGTAATTTTTATAATGTTCAATCACTCGTTAAAGCGCTGGCACACTAGCGTCGGTCTTACGATCCTTTCTATCTGTATATGGATATTTGCAATAATTGTATAAATAAAATATAGGGGCCGCCCTCGGTTCCGCAATACAGGAGTGCAATACGCCACTGGCTCCGGCTCGCGCTCGCACCGTGTACCGCGCACGCGCTAGCTCCCACGGGTCTCTTGTGCCTTGCGGAACTCTTTTCCTAGAACCGCGTATATTCTTTATCACATCACTTTTTACGTTTCCTTTTTTTTAATATAAATTTTAGGACCTCGTGGACTCTACGGTGCACGTGTATACGATGCGACAGAATCGAGCACGGTTCAGTCTTGTTGCGAGAATTTAGCCTTGGCCTTATGAGAGTTATTATTAAACTAAATATTATATGTAATCATTATATTAATAATTATTAGCGATTAAATGGCGGAGAACGCCATGCTGGATAGTGACAATTATTCTATATGCATGCTTCGACGAGCTTTTTGGTAAAGTACTAATTTAAAATTTAGTAGTTACTTTAATTGTGTAATCTTTAGGTGAATATTACATATATAATCTAGATAAGGGTATTTATTGTAGAGGATCAGCATAGTTACATTACAGTTAATTGAAATGTTATTCGTACATACTAATGAAACAGTGTAATGTTAAATTTATTGTGTTAGTTTAATCAAATGGAAAAAGATTAATATATTTTTTATTTTTAGCTAGTTGTCTGTCGCAAACAGGACGATACTTAGTTACCCATACGCGAGGGCGCGGTGACCTAAGTGACACCTCGTTGCGATATAGCAATAAACCAAAAATGATTCTTAATGTTTATATTATAAGTATCTAGAGTTGTATTCTGCTGATGTAAACATGTAAAAATTATAGAAAAAAAACTAAAAAAAAATCCCTGCTTAGGCTATTATATTAAGGTTTCGGATATTTGTTGGGTTGAAATCTTGACGCGATATCTAGGAAGTTTTCATACGATTGTTGTTGTAAAATACCGGAATATCCGCATGTGAATTCTTATGAAAGTCTCTTAGTCAATATTTAATAGAAGTATGTCAATTTTTGACTTAGCAAAATTTTATACGTTGTTTATAGTAAACTCTACTTTGAACATGATATACCGAGCGTCGCTTATAGACCAAAGAATAAAAGATATACATAACTTTTAATACTAACCTCAGACCGTACCAAACATTGTTTCCTGGCCCACATACTGGTGAAAAGAGTTTTAAATGTCAACTTGTATGCAACTTGCTCCTGTATTTCATATCTATGTATGTCAAAATGCATGACTTTAATTAAAAATATCAGTTTTACCCTTCAATCTCCATAATATTTTGAAATATTTGTTTCACATTGTTAACACTTTGAATAAAATCATCACCAATACGTGGCGCCAGCGTTAGATAAATCTTTTAGCTAATAACTATTACAAAATGTACTGCAAATACGTTGAAATCAATTATTATTAATTTATATCAGTCCTAAAATATCAACTCGGTTTCTCTTATAATTATACTATCGTATTTCACTGATTTTAATATTAAGCTAAGTCAATGTTTACTTATTTAATTCGATATAATGCTAATTCGTATGTAAGTATTCGTATAATAGTGTAGCAGTGATCTCCCAACCCTCGGCGCCTGACGTCCCCGGCCGCAGATAATACAACGAAAACTTTACAATTTACCTGTATCTGTTACTTTTTTTAGTCTCTGTGGTGACTTTAGTGATTATTTTTTATAAAAAAATCTACAAATCAAAATTGTATAATGATTTTATTTAGAGTTTGAAATGTAAAATAATTTGATTATATAATAATTATTATGTATTAATTAAAGTGACCGCAGAGCTTGTGTTTCTCTAGTTTCATATAGTTGATTGGATATTTTACAATAGTCTCGGTAAGGGTATCGCGCGAGGGCCGCGGGCGCCGCCACGATTCCGTCCAACAGTAGCTAGCGGGTAAGAGACGTCCAGTGGCTACCAACACGGCTACGTCATTTGCGGGACTACTCGATACATATCATCGTAATATTAATGTGTAATTAGAATAATGCGGTTTCATAGAGACTTTATTCAGTGTCCTCTTGTCTCGCCTACCTGTGTAACGGCTGCATGTCACGCTATCTGTCTATATCTGTCGAGTTTTCGTTGTCGGAACTTTCGCTTGGTAAATATGTTCGCTTGGGTGGTGCAGCGTGCCGCGTGACATGGCCCGCACGCGACGGGGCAGAGCGGGGGTGTAGCGTCGCCTTGCAAGTTAGGTTTAAGTGAAGCGGTAACACACAAACACCGTGCATCGGAAACATATCAATTCTGTGCCCCTTAATAAATAATTAAATACTAATCTAAGAGATACATATAATCGATCGTTCGGAGTATCAAATACATACTAAGTGTTGTTTTCGTGCGTTGAACAAATAAGGTAACTAGTTCGTTTTCGGTTCGGAACGCAACACGCATAGTACCCGAGTAGTGTCGCGCAATTTATTTTAACTTACCGCAATAGATTACATTTATTTTTTATTGTTATACTTAGGCTAACGTTTAATATGGCTTAACTACCAAAATATTTTTAGCGATTCAGCTTCTTGTTCAGTATTAAATGGACTCGTTTTGGTTTAACGGCGACGAGGGCTAGCGCGTCGCTGGAACTTATTTGTATATCGAGCAAATTAAACCATACAAAGTATATAGTTAGTAATTAATTGTTAGATTTGTGTGACTTGGATTATTTAAAGCTTTTAGAGCAAAGGTAAAGTGTTATTGTGGTTTAAGAAATAAAAAAAAAAACATAATGACATTGTAAAAATAGTGATAAATTTAGCTTAATTATCATTATTACAACTTTTATAGATGTTCATTAATTTCTTTTCTTACTTCATGGACTATTGTGGCATTGGAGACGTCATTGTTATTTCAAATAAATTTGAGCTCATCCTCAATCGAAGTTTTCATTCCGACATCCCTTCGAACTTACCGTCTAACGAGTCTCCAAGCAGAAACTCTTTAAACCGTAGTGCTGTAAACAGCACACCAACCATTTCATTTGAACGTCGTAACCAACTGTTTCGAATTTGTTGTTCTGTTTTGTCAATTCCTTGTTATTGAGACGTTAGTGAAAATATATAGATGTATAGATTAGGATAAATTGAATTACATATAATTATCTACAGTTGAGCTTTTAAAACTGCTTTGTAGATTTATTGCTTTATACGTACGTCGCCTTGTAAAACAAGTTTTTGGGAAAAGTAATATTGAGCGAAAGAATTTGTTTTACAAGGAAGGCGGTACAATGGGCGTGAGCGCTATCAAATCTTCTTATTTCTACTAATAATTCGTTTGTGGCAGTGTTGTATTTATGTTATAATTAGTTTTAAAGCATTATAGGGTCCAAAGATTGGGAATAAAACATATGTGACAAATCCTGTTTGTTTCTTTATCATTTTATATGTTTAACTTTTTTGTTTTGTTTTCATTTAATCCTTCTCTACTTCACCTAATATCCAAAAAAAAATTTTACAAAATTAAATTTTTGAAAGACTCTTAAGTGATTTATTATGTATGATGTTTTTGTTACTTTAAAATAATACCAGCTCTTAGCATCAGCTCTCGATTCAGTATCCAAGAGTAATATTATTGTTAAATTTGTAAGAGTTAGTGCTTTAGGGCATAGAATATTATATTATGCAAAATACAGTAAAAGCACCGTATACGGTGTTGTGCTGGAATTCATTTTAAGTTAGGACAAATATAGACGGATATATGAAACAAAATATTTGCTGAATTTAATACTTGAATTGAAAACTTTTTCATCTCTCGTTTTTACTTAGAAGCTTTTATACTCTCATAACAATGTTACTACGCTCGTGACTTTTACTTCATTTTGTACAGGTGTGTTAAGCTTAAGCTAAGAATTTATTATGATAAAATTTAAATTGCATTTTTTATTAATTAGTCCTTCATATTTAGTACAATTTCAAATATTATACATCACTTTATGGGATGGTAATAATTAGAGATATTTATTTTGTGAATTGATAACAATTTACTTAGTTTATCTGTTTGTTTTCTTTTAATCTATAGAATTCTACATTCAATATAAAATAAGTCTAGGCATATTTGATCTGAGTATTCTGTATTTAGATTCAAGTCAATGTTTATTCAAACGCTAGACAATCCTATCGGTTACATATCATTTTGAATTGTGCAAAATATATAAGGCAGCTAACCTAAATATTCAGTGAAAAAAATATATTTAATATGGATTTCAGGATTCTATTCTTGAAAGCTGAAGAAATAAAGGGCTATAGGGATATTTTATATAATACAAAACAAAAAAATAATAATAAATATAAATTAAAATAAATGTGGCTGCTAAACCATGAGAAAACAAATAGAATAAGTTTTTATAAATTTGTAAGTATTAGCTGGCGGATACTGTAGCTGACATGCCGAGTTGCTGCAACGAGAGGAACAACTGCAAAAGAACGAGGGAATATTGACATCTAAATTGTATATACTTCATTGGAAATGAAGACTTTAATATTTAATAGTTTTAAACATAATCTCCAGTCGTGGCGTAGGGGCACAAAGTGTGACTGTAAAATCGACTGGTTTTTGTGTTCGATCTCCACTCGAGGAGATGTAATATTTATTTAAATGTATATTTCCATATCTTCGATCTGGTGTCGGGGCAAAGCGCGGCGTTGAGTTTTGCCACTCAACAAGCAATGCCTCCGAATCCGGCAGAAAGTGGGGAACGGAGAGTCTTAACACTAGGTTCCCTCTGTCTACCCTTCTGTGTGCAGGATACAACGTTAAGCTGATTTATTTATAATCTGATTTCTATAAATTTAGACAATAATAATGATTTAGCGCAAATTATTGCAATTTATTTCAGGATGATGCAAGCTGTACTCCTAACACCAAATTTACATTCTGAACGGTGTATAATTCATATTCAAAGTTGTTATGAACTACACAAAATTAAGTCCGTAGTTTCCATAAACATAAATTCTTAAATTCAATCTACTCCAGCTTAAAGGCAATCCACGCCAACCAGTCTAAAGTAAAACGTCACTACGGTCTCTGTAATTATTTAGACAATTTGAAGCTAGTGTGACCCCATTCTAAGGCCCCGAGCAAATTAGTGAAGTAACATTAATATCACATTAGCTCCAAACTTGTGCTGTTCGCGACTAAAGCGACATTATACAGCGTAGTTTCAGACCATCTACTAATTAAATATTCACTGAAATTCTTTTATGTCTGAGATTTTAGGATTTCGTGCTCTGTTGAGTTGAAAAAGTGTTTTGTTTAGTATAAAGATGAATTAAAAGCTTAAAATTTTAAAAAATATTAGATAATGCTAGTTTTTTTTAATAATCAATAATAAACTATATCCAATAGTACCATATAATTCAATTTTCTTAAGTCTTTTAGTATTTGAACACTGATAAATGCTTTTCGCTAAATAATTCCAAGGAGACCACAATTATTAAAGGTTAAAAGGTTGAAATATGATCTGAAATAATTCCAAGGATTCATAAGTATGAAACTTTTCAAAGAAAAAGTATGTCAAGGGTTTTTACTTCACTCAAGTACCTGAAATTCCAACGAGAGTACCGCAACAGATCAAATGTTTGTAGCTCACGTATAACTTATAACAATATACGACTGTCTAGAGTTCAATTTACTAAATTACACAAAAACACCAAGCTTTTAAATATTATGTGTATGTATCTACAAAAAAAAATATTTTTTCGTCTTAAGTAATGAGTTCTGTCTGTACTCTTTATATGTATATAGCAGTGAATGGGAAAGCTTAAAGAGTAACAATGAAAGGCGTGCCACGACATGCTAGGAACTGTTATGCCTCCCCTGAGAGCAAACTTTAAAGGACTTTGTCTACTCCGCAAATTGCCTAGACTCTATTCGGCCACTCGTTAAAACTGGCTCAGTGCGTACATTCTACTTTAATTAAAGTTTATCCAGAACGGCCTAATTAGTAAATCTGGAATACTTAATTTTCATTTCATTTTTGTTAAAGTCTTCCATATCTGTTTTCATATATGTGTAAAAATACTGCTAATGATGCTGTCTTTTTGATGATCTCAGACGAACATGAATGAAAAGTATTCAAAGAAATTTCAATATAAAAGAACAGTCGTCTATAGAATATAATGAGAAAACCAGGAGACAAATTGGTTCGTTCCTCACTTTCCGCCCGTTGCGTGTTAGATGTCTTAAAGAACGCCGCACTTTGTCACGTTGAAAACACAATATAAAGGGTATATGGTAGATTTGAAACCAAAACCATATCATGTCTTTTCTAGTATTTATGACTTCAAAAAATATTTAGTAGAGCTTAAAAAATATTGATTAATAAGCAAGCAGGCTTTTGTCAATATTTTATAAATTTTATTAGTAAACCAAGTTCCGTTTTTAAGGGAAATGTCTGAAATCTTTTGCTCTCAAAATTCTATGCATTCAAAAACTTCACCATGAATAGCCTTTGCTAAAAAACAGAACCAAAACCAACTTCTCGTTGTGGTTTTCTTATCTTTCAAATCAAAGCCCGGTTCAACTCGCTTGTTTAGTTTTAAACAACTTGTTTGGATAACGATTTTCTAGAGATTACGAATAATTTTACCACTTTTATATTAAAATGCTCTATATTATATTAGGTACATAAAAAATCATACAAAAAAAAACGATCACACTGAAATTATATTGAATATGATGTACTTGAAAACACTAAGCTAAAATAACTAAATAAATTACTTATTATATAAAACATTAGAAATAAATAAAAATGAATAAAAAACCACAAGACCTCAGTTTACTAAACAACAACGCAAACAAAATGAGAAAAACATGAAAAATACATTTACTTTTACTAAAAATAGAATACATACGAAAGAATACTTTATATCATGACCTGGATTATTTACACAGCTATAATATAATACAGAAAGACCGCAAATAGAACGTCGATCCAACTAAATCGCATATGACTTTGGACGCTTCGACATGTGACAGACGTATTCCAGATGTTCCACAAATTGAGCCCACATCAAAGACGACGTACTTGCCGCGATGTGTTATTCTAGGAAAAATTGTATCTGAAAACTCTCTTAGGAAAATATTTTCAGATTTATAAAGCAAATGATAGTATAATAGCAACAAAGGCTGGGAGATATTGAAGTATGTATATGTCTGTATTTCATATAAATGAAAACGAGTGTTTCTTTAATCTTTTTTAACCGAATTCTGTAAAAGGAGGAGAACAAGAAGGTCAACTCGGCTGTATTTTTTTGTGTTTGTTAACTTCGGATTGGATGAACTGATTTTAATAATCCTTTTTTTATTTGGAAGCTGGTACTCCCCGTGTGGTACTATTTGGTTTTATTAATTTGGTTCACGTCTGTCAATATTATACATGAGAAAATCACATAAATTCGCATTAAGTATGTGCGCGAATAACTCAATATCGGTCAATAATTGGCCGGCGCGTCCGACTCGCACTAACTTATTTTTTTAAAATATTGCTAAAACCTTATATTAGCTAAAAGTTAACACTAATTACTACTAAAATTGTAACCGTAGACTGTAACCTAAATTAATAATATCAGAACCATCAAGCAACATTTACGTATCATTCAAAATGTAATGTTCATGTTGTCTAAACCACAATTCACTTCGATCGCAGCGACGGCGGGTTATATCTATATATCTATAGTACAATGTATTTTCAATCGGTGAAAATGTTGGTTAAGATAATAATTCGCGTTCATTGTTCACAAATGTACGCTACAATAATGATTACTGAGCACGCACTTGTAAAGTTTGTATGATTGTAGGTAATAACGCAATATATAAGTACATTTAAATACTTGCTTTATACAATATATATTTCATTTATTATACAATCTGTAACCTATTTTGCTAAATAGTAATAAATAAAGAAAAAAAATCAGCTTCACGCTGTATCCCGCACACAGCAGGGTAGGCAGAGGGAACCTAGGGTTAAGACACTCCGTTCCCCACTTCTGCCAAATTCTGGAGGCATTGGGTGTTGGGTGGCAAATAAATAATAAATAAAGAAATTGTTTTATTTCAAAACTACAAATATCAATACAATAGATCCACAAACTTAAATTTAAAACCTAGAAACATTATAGTATCATTTAAAATGTCGCTATACTCAAAGTCAAAGATACATGACATATAAGTAACAGTCGGCTTTTAGAAGCGAACACAGATGAGGTAGAAGCTCTGATGGAGCGCCACGTTTTTAATTAAAATGAAAAATAGAATGAGATCAACAAACGAGTACACGAGTGCGCATAAAATATGAGTACAGGATACATCAAACGCGACCGCAGTGCTGTCGGACATCATTTATAAAGTTTAGACGTAAAAGTTTGAAAGCAAACATATTTAACACAGAGTTTCCTGTCCCGAAATCAAATTAAACTTGTATGCGTCGCAATGGACTATATTAACCGTGGACTTGTGAAAAACTGGCGCAGAACATTGTACACGCGTATCGTAAAAATGGAAATTATATTGAATATTTCATATCGCCTTTTTATCTTGTGAGGGTGTGAATGAAACATTAATAAATCTTATATTCAAATCGTAAATAGACGCACAAAAACTTTAAATTAGAGATGTTAAACGTTTCAACTTTGAATGTTAAGAATTTTTGTATAAACAATCCAACAGCGTTGAACTACTGACACCATTTCTGCATTCACTACGCCTAGCGTCGTTTCTTTAAAAAATTCTAGAGTAATTAGTTACTAGTTGACATTTTTTTCCCTTTTTTCATAGTGTTATTCATGAACTTATAATAAAAAAATAAATATTTTTCATCTCTTTTATGAGAATAATTTGTATAGCCAGCGCAATTATTTTTAGCGTATTCAAAATTATTAAGGATACGAAATAGGAATATGTTTTTTTTTTCAAAATTTATATACATAATAATATAAATTAAAACGATATATTTTTTTAATATTCAACAAGTGATTGTACATTGTACATCGTAATTCCTCGTTAGCCCAAATAACATCCATTGACGCATTAAATGGGGTATTAATGTGCTCTTCTGTAATGAGTGACAAATCATGACAAATATAATAAAATATCACACGCTCGAAATCTAATATTTTTTATAAGATTTCGTATAGAACATAAACAATATGTTATGTTTGTATGTTTTAATAATTTTATATCTATAATTTTAAATGTATTTTAAACACTAACATGGAAACCATCAGCATAATTTAAACGGGATACTACATATATTGATTGTTATAAAATATATTCATATGTAAGTATGTCACAAAATAAAATCTCTCCCTCTCATTGAAATCTGGTCTTCTAATATTTTTACTCTGAAGTTCCTATTTAGCGGCGCTGAGTTCCACCACTCAACACGCAATATTTCGAAAATTAGGCAACTGAGTGTCTTAACACCCTTTGCCTACCCTGCTTAATGCGGAAAACAGCGAAGCTAATAAAACGTCGCATACACAAAGTAAACTAAAAAAATGAGAAAAAATGTCGTGGCGTATGTGGGTTCGATTTCCACTTGACCAAATGTAATATTTTATATTTCGATTTTCAAGACTAAGCGCGAAGCTAATTTCGTCCTCAACACGCAATGCCTCCAGATGTCGGCAGAAAGGAGGGAACGGGAGTGTCTTAATGGGAACGGAGTGTCTTAATACTAGTTCCCTCTGCCTACCCTGCTATATGTGGAATACAGTGTGACGCAAGCTAAAAAAATGAAAAATAAAATCAAACATACATATTCACATATTACACATGTAGGTATATTAAGAATATGTAATCACCAGTACTAAGCCGTCTCCTAATAGATTAACGCGTACAGTTCTAAAACCGTCCGCAACACCGACCCAACACCTTGTCGGCGCCCTCGTGAAGCAGTGCGGATGTCGGCCGACTCAATTACCTCACTAATTGCACACTAATCCTCGCACCGAACTCTCGACTACTCGCACCTTTTGTGAGTTGCGACTTGAGAATGGCAATCAACCGTGACTTTTCTAACTTGGCTACTTTTACGAAATTATTTTCTTTTAGGTTTAGAATGTGAAATTTGAAATAAATTTGTTTATCATTTAAACATTATGTAAAAAAAAACTCAGTCTTCCGTACCAAGTTCAGGTGTAGGTAAATGGAAAGTATAACTTATAGAAGTTAGCAAACTTCAGTTTGTAGATATATATGCTCTTATTTTATATTAAATCAACTACAAATATAAGTTTGTAATATTTTTTGGGGTTTCGGACCTTAAAAAGGGAAAAACGAAATCCTTATAGAACCACTTTGTTGTCCGTCTGTCCGTTTGTCAATACCATCCATCTCGAGATCGCGTGAGGGTATCAAAGTAAAAAAAACACGAGCACGAGCATTTATACATCAGTTTTACTGCATTTTGTATTAAATTTGCCGCGTAATCAAAACTTACGGCGTACTTTACGTGGATCTACAGTTATGAAATTTGGTACGAAGCGAGAACTTACAATACAAATAAAGGAAAAAATCCGAAAAGTTAAAATTTAACCCTAAAAATGAGGTAAAACAAATATAATCTACTCTCTAAAACATATACTTATGGTAAATGGTAATATTTCCTAATATTTATCTATCATACTATAGTATATAGAAGTCTTTCCAAATATCTATCTATATAAGGTAAACTACTCGACCTGGCCGTCATAAAACTTAGCGAACGGCCCGACCCAATTACGGTACTAATTACATGCTAACCTCCACACTAAACACTCAGCTACATCCGTACCTTTTTGTGATTGCTTCTTGAGAACACTGTACTACTATGAGATTTTCTGGTCGTCTTCTGACACTATCTTATTTTATATGTATATACGTCTAAAAAAGAAATCGACTTTTATGAGTCTATTTAATTATTGTAATATAATAATTTATATATGACTAGTTTGTAACAATGCCCACACTATTTCCATTTACTATCAGATCTGGCAGAGTCAAAATCTGGAGAATTTGCTTATGTTAAGTAACGGAACTGAACACCGCGCTTTATTTATTCGGAGTGAGAAAAATAAACAATTTATATATTATAACAATATACTTTTTTATAATACTACGTTATTATAAAAAAAACCATACGAATAATTGTTAAATATATTTATGAAATTATTTTCAGTTTTCAATAGGATTAGTAAGAAAATATACGCCTAAATAATCAAAAAAAGCCGAAAAATAGTAATAAGTAGACATAAGTAAGGGACATAAAATATTATGTAAACGTAGCCAAAGGAAAATACTAATAAAAAAAATAAAAAATCTGCTACACGCTGTATTTAGGTGTTAAGACACTCCGTTCCCCACTTTCCGTCAAGTTCTGGAGGCATTACGTGTTGAGTGGCGGAACTCAACGCTGCGCTTTGCCTCGGCACCAGAGCGAAGAAATGAAAATATAAATGTAAATAAATGTTACATTTCCTCGAGTGGGGATCGAATCCACAACCAGTCGATTTTACAGTCACACTTTGTGCCCCTGCCACCACTGGCCAAACATTTTTCTATATTAAATAAAATCCCTAAAGACAACCCAGCTGAAATAACCAAACGTTCTTTACTAAAAACACTTAAGTAACATTAAATGAAAAGAAGCGGACGATGCTGCGCACTCGCAGAGCCAAAACTTACACCACCAAGAAGTAAAAAAAAATTACTACTCGAATAAGCAAGAGCAAGAGAACCAAAGAAAAATATAAATTAATAATAAACAGCAAATAACCACATGAAAATTAACACTATATCGAAAAGTATATATATATATATATATATATATATATATATATATATATATATATATATATATAGTATAGTGATATCTCCTAAAGTATTTATTATAATGTTGTACATCAAAGTATACTTTCAATCTAGATGAAATGCTATAGGTGACTATTATATTTATTTTCATAAGGATGAATAACAAAATATATTATAAAAAATAGATTAACTATATTTTTTAAACATTTTTAAAGTGTTATTCCACACTTAGGAAAGAAAATACTTATTTAGAAAACGTATAAAAATTTGAACGTAGCGGGACTCGAACCCGCGCCTCCTGGAAACCGACCAGAACGGTCGGTTAGATTAACAATAATAAATTTAAATTTTATATTAAATATATTATAAAGGTTATTGTGGCTTAACCTTCAGAGATACACATATCATCATTTATGATGGAAGTTGTTATAGATTTTAAAGGATAACAATTTTGTAAAACATTGTTTTTATGTGTGTGCACGCCATTTTTTTTTTATGGAAAAGGACAAGCCAAACGAGCGTTCGGGTCACCTGATGGTAAGTGATTACCGCTGCCCACGACAACGTGCAACACCAGAGGAGTTACAGGTGCGCCGGTTTTAAATGTCGGGAGTGGTAATGATCCGGTCGAGTCTGCCCATGCGTGTTGCCATTGCTGGCGACGTGACTCTACCACACGTACTTTAGTCGCCTCTTACGACACCACCAGTACCAGGATGATCCTATCCTAGGCCACACGCCATGTGGAACAACAATAACAATGACAATGTGTGTCAGGGAACCTGTTTTGGGCGACCGTTTTTTAAAACGGTTGACAGTTTGCGACAGCGACAGTTGCTTAGCGACGGTTGTAATTAACATGGCAGAATAAATTACATGTCAAATTGAAAGGTACTTTAGTATATTAGTATATATCGAGAATATTTCAAATATAAGAAAAAAAAGTCTATCCCAAGACGCTCAAGTGACATTTTATCACAATTGGATCAGCGGTTTGACCTTGAATGCGTCACAGACAGACATACAGAGTTACTTTCGTTTATAATGTAAGTATGGATATAACAAACGCCTATCACGTTAAACAATCAAGGCAACATTTTCTTATTTTTTATAGTTTAGATGAACTATTTCGGTTCGTAATCATAGTATAAAAGATAATAATCTGTACAATTTGATTGTTATTTTAATTACAAAGTATTATTTTAACAAATATATAAAAGGTTTCCACAGAGAACGTTATGATTTAAATATATAGGTGCTGCACTCAACACTGTAAGATGCAACAATAAATAACAATATCTCGCCAAGATGCTGAGTAAATTGGTATTCGTTATAAAGTTTGCGGAGCATTTCATTACAGTGATTAATAGGTATACTTAGACAATACGGCGTCTGGCGGCGGACAAATCAAGTGAAGCAAAAAATAAAAGCGGAAAGAGGAAGCGGTCGAAAAGCAAAGTTAACTGTAAAGTAAACTGAATTTTGTTTACATGTTTGGACGGTCCTCAAATTGTGAAGCAAGCCGCCGAGCCGGCATGTTTTAATTGAATTTGTATTGAAAAACACTTAACTCGACTTTTTGAATGAATTCAATTGATAAATTCTGTATGCACGTGAATGGGACATTGCTAACTGAACTTTTAATTGTATAAATATAGACAAATTATTAAAATTGTAGACTTTTTTCATTATTTTTTATTTTGTTCTATATACAAATACTGTTTATAATAATAAATCTTATTTTTTGTGGACTTTATAACTTGATTAATTTGTGAATATGAAAAAAATACTTTAAATAGTATCCGCATTTCGCGTATGGCGATGACATAGCACTCATTTACGAGTACCGACTGGTGCTGGAGCATAAACTGAATCTCTGGAAAGGTACGCTTGGGAACGGCGGTCCTAAACAGATACAGAGACAGAGAAACAGAAGAACGAGTCCATAGCCTGCGGAAGTCCGGACTCGAGTATTATCCATTGCTTTAGCTTACTAAGCTCCAAAAGCGGCGCCTGAGATGGTATGGCCACGTTTCGCACTTGCCTAAGAACTATGTTAGATGCAAGTACCTTTCTGTCTGTCCCTGGGAGTAAGACCTCCTGGATATCCAAGTAAGCGCTTGTTGGATGTCATGAGACAGGACATGAGAACCAACATTCTAACCACCAAAAAAGGTTAAAGACCACGCAAAGTGGAGTAGGTTGCGCAGGAAGACTGACTCTTACAAAAGCCGGAAATAATGAAAGGAAGAAGAAGAAATATCCGTATTTACTATAATATTAGGATCTGACTACATCATTACAAATCAAAACCCTACATACACTTAATACGTATATGTTGTAGTTGCCTAAAAAACAATGTAATGACATCCAGAATATCAGTGGTCAATAAATAATAGATACCCTTCGGACGACATGTATGAAGAGGTTAATGACAGTTGGCGAGGTGAAAGAGGTATGAAGAGACCGTAGCGCTTGGCACTCTGTTCTCTCTCACTACCCAGCTAGGGACAAAACGTGAAATTATAACAAAATATATTCCATAGCAAAAGGTACGGACCATGAGTCTATAAGAGATAATAATAAAAAGAAAAATATAGAATATTATAAAATATATTAATAAAAAACCTCTAGCGACTTTTAAGTACTTAGTATTTATTTCCTTTTGCAGTTTAGTTTTTTTTAAGTATCGAGAATACATATCGATACTAAAAAAATGCAACTCTTTTCTGGGCTGGGACTTGTATTAGAAATTGAATTTAGAATAAAAATTAAATCATGTTAATCATGTCACATGAAGAAAAGGTACTAGTTTTGAGCAAATTTCCCAAGGGGGCTCTTTTCTGGGACGTTAGGACGTAAGGTATCTCAATATTAAGTGAAATATCTACTAAATAAATCTTTAAGTAGTGTACTGACTGATAAACATTATTTTTCTATGCTAGTAATCCAAGAAAATTTACAATATAATATTCTTGGAATATCTAGGTTTATAGTAAAAGGGTTTGTAGGTTCGATCCCCACTTGCGGAAATAAAGTATTTATTTAAAATTTATATTTTCACTTCTTCGCCCTAGTGTCTAGGCAAAGGGCGGCGTTGAGTTCCGCCACCCAACAACCAATGTCTCCAAAATTCGGCGGCGTGGCGCAGGGGTACAAAGTGTGACTGTAAACTCGACAGATTGTGGGTTCGATTCCCACTTCTTTGATCTGGTGTTAAGTTAAACCGCGGAGTTTGGATCCGCTATTCAACACGCAATGTGTTCAGAATACGGCGGAAAATGGGGAACGAAATGTCTTAACACTAGGTTACTGTAGAGGCAGATGGCCTACCCAGCTGTGTGCAGGATACAAAGTGACGTAAAAAAATGGGTTGTATGTTTTAAGTACAATAAAGAACAGTTAATACGGCCAATTTGCTGTAAAGTTTATTTAAAGCTAAATTCAGGCAATCTATTTAAACATTATTGTTAAGCATGACAGACTGACACTAGAAACTTATCTCAGGTGTAATTATTATTAACACCTGAGATAAGTTAGATTAGAAGGTGAGAAGCGGAGTGCCTTAACACCAGGCTCCTTCTGCCAACCATGTTACGTGCAAGATACAGCGAGAACCAGAAAAATAAAACAATTTATCCATCCGTCTAATTAGATATAGGATAGTTTAATTACAAATTCCCTAAGTATTTTCGAAAAACTAATTACTTTTATATTTACTTTTATATTATTACATGATTTTACACGGTATACACAAATACAGTATGTTTTTAAGAGTGCTCAAAATATAAATAACTATTATTCCAAATAAAAATATTCATATAACATTACGTACATGTATAAAATCGCAACTGATGCTGAGATATAAACAACAGAAAAGCAGTAAATACAGTAGAAAAGGCATTAAATGAACAATCTTTAGAGGTGGCTTACGCCGATAATCCTCTTACAGCTAAAGGTTACAAATGGCTCGTAGTACTGATTATATGGTAGTGACCAAAATATCTTTCATACGATATTTATGTTTGTTCGTTAAAACTTGGACTAGTTTATCAATACACTTGTAGATTAAATGTGATATTTTTTGTGACTCTCTTTTTCTTTTAGTATTGATGATCTTTTAGATTTTGAGTTTTGAGTAACTTTGGTAATAACTTTACAAAGTTACTCAAAACTAAAATATAATCTTTTTTTTTACTTTTTATTGTACAAAATTTACTATTTATTTTATATAAAAATGTATATAATAGCCGTCTATTGTACATTTTTATAAATAAAACATTAGCTTATCGCTAAAAAGCAATTTCTACCAGCCAACCTAAGACATCTGGGAGAATAAAATGTGTAGGTGTGAAAAAAAATGATAATAACAAAATATCAATATTACATATAATGTATCCATACCTATATTATAAATTCGAAAGTAACTCTGTCTGTCTGTCTGTCTGTCTGTCTGTCTGTCTGTCTGTCTGTCTGTCTGTCTGTCTGTCTGTCTGTCTGTCTG
>JAAIXJ010000148.1:268453-282281 GCA_013403705.1 Heliconius hermathena | reverse complement strand
TATAAGAGACAGGCACAACACATTTAATTTTAATTCTTTTAAATATTTATTTTAGGTACTTTGATAATATTAATAATGTAGCTGGTTTTGTTTAGTTTTTTTTAATAATATTTTATTGGTTACGTTTACTTATAATTTTTTTCATAAATAAATTAATAAATCTAAATTAGTAACATATTTTCAAAAACTATTTCATAAATAGATCTAATAAGCATTCGTACAGTTTAAGCAGGCGAAGCCGCGTCCAGGTCCGCTAGTATGTAATAAATACGTTATAATATATTATTATGCCCTTTACACTTTTTTGGCTTTTTATAAATAGTTAATAAAATAAGTATAATAATTTCTATTGTCTATACTGTACTGTATACCATTTGTCACATGCATAGGGAGACTAGCGTTAAGACTCCCCGCTGGTCACCTTACGTCGAATTCTGGAGGCATTGCGTGTTTAGTGGTGGAACTCAACACAGCGCTTTGCCTCGACACCAGACCGAAAAAATGAAAATATTAAATGTCTACGCAAGATAAAGATTATAATTCAGAGTACGCAATTCGCTGTGCATTATATATTTATAAACTAATTATTACTACTGTATTCATAAATTATTACTACCACTGGGGAACGGAGTGTTTTGACTCTTCCCTCCCTCTGCCTACCCTGCTGTTTGCGGGATACAGCGTGAAGCTGATTTTTATTTTCTTTTAGTATCATATTTATGATTCATTTATGTCATGTAATATGGCAATGGGAATATTCTGGTATCAGTCCTATCTAATTATTAAAAAATATTGATATAATGTATTTAATAATAATAAAACAAAACATAAATAGCTTGTGCTTATTATTTTCACATATTCTTACATTTTATGATGAGATAGCGAGATAGATGGCCCATTTTGTTGTACATTTCTCTTTTCGTATAAGTTAATTTACGACAAAAAGGGTATCATACAAAGAAATAACCTGGTTACGTATTACTTTTAAAATCAGTTATATTTAAACTATGACCAAAAAGTTTATGAGTAATTAACTAAAGCCTAATGTACTAAAAAAGGTCGACTAATTACTATAAGTAAAAAGTAATTACGAACTAGCGAGTGCCGTTCCTCTGCCAACTACCCATTGTCCAGTTCTATACTACAATACATTTACATAGATCAAAGGATTTTGTTTGTATATACTTAATAAATGTATACTACAGTTGATATTTTATTTTTTATCTATTTCGTTTCATAAAATATATGTATATTACATTTAGTTTATTGGTCTAATACCGATGTATTTCGATCGAGATGTCGTTTCGTGACGTATGATGTTTGTGACATGTCTGAATAAACACGATTTATAAAGTTCAAATTACATTTAAAGGAATATTTATTTACTTATACAATTTTTAGATCAAATTACATATAACATAAGTTTCTTAGGTTTCCTTACATAATAAGGAAAATCTAAGATTTTGATGATTTACGTAGAAGGAAGCAGAAGGAACAGATTCAGCAACCAATATATTTTATATTCAATTATTAATGTTCTTTGAAATTTATCAAAAAGTAAAACAGAAAAAAAATAACAATTTTAAAGTTAAAAATATTAATTTTATATTTTAAAGTCGTAGCACCTGGTGCAACATGGTTATTATTATACACACATGGGAAAAAGCGTAGAGTTTTGTGAAACTTATAAAATATAAAAGGAGCCAGACGTGGCGCAGGGCACAAAGTGTGACTGCAAAAACGACTGGTTGTGGGTTCGATCCGCACTCGAGGAAATGAAATATTTATATTTTTATTTATTCGCTCTGGTGTCGAGGCAAAGCGCGGAAAGTGGGAAACGGAGTGTCTTAACACGGGGTTCCCTCTGCCTACCCTGCTGTGTGCGGGATACAGCGAGAAGCTGATTTTATAAAATATATTATAAATAGTTTATCAAAGAATTTATTGTAATAAGTCACAGTGTTGTTAAAAAAATAACAAAAGTCATATTTTGCCTACTTAAAGTAGACAAAAATGACTTTTTTAACCAAACCAAAGAAATTACAGAAATTATGTAACTAATAATAAGCATACAATGAATTTAAATTTAAAGTTACAACCGATAGAAATGAATTAATACACCAGTATAAAAGTTGAATGGTGGAGACAACATTGACCACAAGCATTTCTCCATAAGGATTTTCGCTTGAAGAAAATAGTAGTGTTTAAACATTGAACTCACACTTTAAAAGTAACTGAAAAAATAAAAACAATTTTATGGGTACTTTTTACCTTAATAGATGCAAATTAATAAAATATAAACATATTTAACTAGTAATAACTGCTGTGCCTACCCTGCTGTGTGCGGGATACAGCGTGAAGCTGATATATAATAACAAGTTAAAATGTGAAAAATGTATGAAAATATCTTGTAAGTTTTCGCAAAGCATAAATAATATAAACGCTACCCAGTTACCTACCCCGCTGCCGACTAAACATTAATTTTGCCAGTTTAATTTCCTGCTAAGAGTGTCGCTAAAAGTTCATTTTACTTTTAAATAAATTAATGTAAATAACACTACCTTCGGTTCTTACTCTTAAAAAGCAGCATTCAGATTAAATGTACCTAAACTATGTAGGATTTCTTAAATCAGTTTCACGCTTTTTCCTGCGTACAGCAGGGTAGGCAGAGGGAACCTAGTGTTAAAACACTCCGTTCCTCACTTTCCGCCGAATTTCTCGAGGCATTGCATATTGAGTGGTGGAACTCAACGCCGGGCTTTTGCCTTTTCCCAGAGCGAAAATATTAATAATAATATCCATACTCTCGAGTGAGGATCGAACCCATAACCGACGCTTTACAGTAACACCCTTGTGGCCCTGCGCCACTATGGCCTCAGGTGAAGTATTTCAGAATAAATAAAAAATATTTATTTACTACATCTATAATTTCATATTATTATAATATAACAACACACTGAAACCAGACGAACGTTTATATGTAAACAGTGTTACGAGATCTAAGTACTAAGCATTGCAAGGACGTGCTTTCAGAATTGTAGCTCGGCTCGGTCCTTGGATTCACTTCTAGTGGTATACTCTACAATTTTGATGTAACCAAGATACATTACAACTGTATACATTTAGCTGACACTGCTTTTGTCAAGAATTTAGTATCAGGACAGATGGTTGATAACATACACTGTTTGTAAGACAACCTTTTAAGCGATCGTTAAATTCTTAAATACATTAATTAGTCACACAGAAAATACAATACATGAAAACGCCACAAAAAAATGAAGGGGAGTAAACTATGCTATTAGGTTTATCATCAAATGTATAATTGAGGCCGGTCGTGGCGCAGCGGCACGAGGTGTGACTGCAAAACCGACTGGTTGTGGGTTCGATCCCCACTCGAGGAGATGAAATATTTACTTAAATTTATATTTCCATTTCTTCGCTCTGGTGTCGAGGTTAAGCGCGGCGTTGAGTTCTGCCACTCAACACGCAATGCCTCCAGAATTCGGCAGAAAGTGGGGAACGGGAGCGTCTTAACACTAGGTTCCCTCTGCCTACCCTGCTGTGTGCGGGATACAGCGTGAAGCTAATTTAATTTTTTTTTTATAATTAATGCTGTGTATTCTTCAAACAAAAATTTAGAGTAAATGAATAGGTAGTTGTAAAATCTCTAAGCATCCTTAGCCAGAAACAATACAATAAGAACTTTGTTTCTTTTTGGTTCATTCTCCAAATTAAAAATTGAAGTAAACAAATAAATACTTAGTTCAAAAAACAATATAACTATCTATTTTTTCTGTTGGTTCCATTAGTTCTATAAATACCAAAAATACAATACATGGAAACGCCGAAACAAGTAAATAAGCGATTACAGAAAGCTGTTTTAAAGCAAAGCCAACTGAGGAGTAAACTATTTTGTTTACTTGTTTAGACAGTCCATGTATTGTGAGGCACAGCGTTGAATTGGGATGTTTTCATACATTAAACACTTACAGTTAGCGGTGCATTTAGGTAGTTTCCACATCAGATAACACGACAGAAACTTTCAACGAAAATATGAAACTTTGTGAAGGAAATTCAGAAATATAGTTGTATTCTAAACGTATTATTACGCGAATTGAGAAAGGAAGAGATACAGCGAAGTTCAAGATTCTTAAAGCAGCCGGTGTCGGGGTGAAATGTGGTGGAACTCACATACGAATAACAAGTAGTACGCGGCGTACAACTGCAACAGGGAGCGTGACGTCACGTACGGCCACAGTTCACCGCCGCGCGCCCCTACTCTGAATTGCTGAACACACTATACTAAATGATTCTTTTCATTTTTTAGAAATAAATTTAAAAGTTTTACTTTTTGATTTGTGTACTAATGTTATTGTTGATATTATTATTTTTTATCATAACATTTTTATTTGGAGGTAGTCTGAATAAAACTGTTGTTTATTTTCCTTTATTAATAGAGCCCGTCGAGGTGCAGCGGCTCAGCGTCTGGCTGCAAATGCGATCGTTATGGTTCCAATTCTTATTAGGGAATTTATTTTCTTGCTGTAGTAACAAAAACCACTCAGTGTTTAGAAAATTTTACAAGAAGAGGGAAATTGAGTGTTTTAACACTAATCCCTTTCCTCTTCATTTCGTTACTTCTACCTATATATTGCTGTAACCGGGATAACGGGTAAAGCTGCTCAGTTACTTATTTACATAAATAAAATCAATCGACTCTAATATGTAAATATTGTTTAAATATTTATTATATAAATTAAAAACTGCATACAATGAAAATATCACAAAAAAAATAGTCGAAATGCTGAGTTTATCATTGAATAAAAATTTGAGCTCTCAATTCACATGAGTACATGTTCATTTGATCAATTGTTACTTTATTATACAAATAAATTTATCTTTTACAATAAAAGCTATGAGTTCGGGACCGACACAGAATACAACTAAATATTTCAAAATGTTTACAGAAAAGAGTAAAATGTTATACACTTTAATACAAGAGTATATAAAATTTCGTTTAGAATATATTATAAAGAGTACTTTGTAGAAAATTATGTTTTTTTTAAATAGTTTGCGTGCGAATGAGCGTCTATTTACTGCCTATAAAAGCTAATTGCGAGGCCTTGGAGAATGCTTGAATTTTAGTTTGAAAGGTAGAATTTTTCATTAAAGAATTCCTGTATTTGTTTATTTTAATAAAATATAAAAAATATAATTAATTCTTTTTCATCACGCTGCATCCAGCAAGAAGCAGGAGGAGCCTAGTGTTAAAACACTCCGCTTCCCACTTTCTGCCGATTTGCCCCACTTTGCCTCGACACCAGAGCGAAAAAATAAAATATTTTAGTTCCTCGAATAGGAATCGAAACCACAACCTCTCAATTTATTTAATTGATTTTCAAATTAATCTATACCTCTCATTTCATTTACGTTAAACTAGAGGGCAATAACTAGTTAGTTAATAACAGAATAACAATAGAATTTCAAGCAGCTAACTATTCGTAGCCATTGTTTTCGTTCACTACAGTACCTCGTAGCAGCTGCTAGTACGCGACTCCAGGTTCGCTGTAGTACTTTCATGATATACACAAAAGGATGTACTTATAAAGTGTAACAATGGAAAATAGTACAGACCAAATAAAGTGTTTTTAAGATGTAATATTATATTAAAATGGCGAGGAGTCGTGGCTTACGGGCATAAACATGCGACTGTAAACTCTATTGGTTGTGGATTCGATTTCTAATCGAGTAAATGAATAACCTGCCACTCAACACGCAATGCCTCCAGAATTCGGCAGAAAGTGGGGAACGGAGTGTCTTAACACTAGGTTCCCTCTGCTTACCCTGCTGTGTGCGGGATACAGCGTGAAGCTGATTTATTTATTTTATTTTTAAATGAATTATTTACTATTTTAATTTCCTCGCTCTGGTTCCGAGGTAAATCGAAGCGTTTAGTTCCGCCACTCGATTCCTTCAGAATGCGGTGGAAAGTGGGGAACGGAGTGTCTTAACACTAGGTTCCCTCTACCTACCCTGCTGTGTGCGGGATACAGCGTGAAGCCGATTTATTTTTTATTTTTATTTATAAGAACATTTCACCCGACACAAAAAATCTAAGGTTTACATATAGTGTCGCCCAATTTGCATCGCAGTGTTTAATTCTATACAGACATACTAACTCAATGTTGGCGGTGACTCGAGTGAGGACTAGCGACAGTGACCGTACATTATTCATGAGACCACGTGTAACCCGCCTAGTTGGTGTCCCTCGGAAGCAATAAGACAAATAATATATTACTTTAGAAATATTTAACGTGTTTTTCTAGAAAAAGAAAAGGTGACTATTGTATAAAATTGAGATGGATATTTGTTCAAATCAGCTTCACGCTGTATCTCGCACACAGCAGGTTAGACAGAGGTGACCTAGAGTTAAGACACTCCGTTCTACACTTTCCGCCGAATTCCGGAGGCATCGCGTGTTGAGAGGCGTAACTCAACGCGGGTCTTTGCCGATACTAGAACGAAAAAATTAAAATATTATTATAATTCAAAATAAATATATCATTTCCTCGAGTGGGATTGAACCCACAACCAGTTGCGTTTACAGTCTTACAGTCACACTTTGTGCCTCTCTGTCGCGACTGGCCTCGTCAATATTAAACTAAAATGTAATTAATAGTTTTATGAAGTCACCTCCAGGAAGAACGGTTAATAATTTTTCATTATTTTCATTTACCTGTGTTTGATTGAATAAAGTATGCTCCGACACGCAATGTTTAAATAAATGGAAAAATGTATAGAAAATGAAGCAAAATGCAAACATATTTATCAGCTAAATCTGTCTTTTAAAACTAAATAAAATTGAAAACAAAATTAAACATTATCGTTTTATTATATATTGTACCAGGAGGTTACAAATTCAACTCATACAAACCATGTTAGCATTATTAATGAATATACAATACTAGTAAGTTTGTCATGAAATGTTTAAATATAATTGTTAATATAATAGTTGAAAAATCTCTTAGCATCCAGAAAATAGCAAGAACATTAAAGCTTTAAAAGTACCAATATAATATCAATTATTAAAAATAAAAAATAACAATATTAATATTAAAAAGCTTAACCGATATTATTTATACGAAAAAGTTCATTCGATTGATTAAAATGCAGTTGAGCACACGAAAAGAACGTTGGGCTTGATACAATAGGAAAAACTAAAAAGAGAATCCGAAACATCGATAAGAGGAAGTGGTCTGCAAACAAAGTTAAGTGAAAAGTAAACAATTTCGTTTACATGTTTCACCACATTTGTACATGTTAGGAAGGTAATTGTAAATTCAAAATGTTGTTTTATCTTATAAAATTTTGCATTTAATATGTACGGTTTTTACTTTAATAGCACTTAAATTATTATTATTTAGAGATTACTATTGATTTAATAGTTTTATGTTTTTTTTAACGTTTTTTAAAGTGTTATTCCACACTTAAAGGAAAGAAAAATATTTAAAAATTTGAACGTAGCGGGCTACCCGCTAATTAATAAAAACTAATAAAAACCCGCGCTTTCTAAATAAGTAGTTTTATAATAAGTTTTTTGATTTTCACGATTATTATACATTTTAAATGAAACTATTTTAATCGGATTAATCGCGTATATTTGGTATTATACATTTTTGGAAACCCGACGTTTCGGGCACTTTGCAGTAGTCCGTGGTCACGGGTAGGTAGGTAAAGTAGTTTTATGTTTATTTATATACTAGCGGCCCCGACGCGGCTTCGTCCGTTTGTACTACACAGGATGCTTACTTAATATTATTTAACTATTTTATTATTTATTACATATTTAATACATTTTAGGGAAAATTGTATGATTATATTTTATTATGGTTATATATACTGTAATACACTTAACCAATTGTTTTTTTTGGGATTTTTTTGATTTTGCTCGTCGTTTTTTTATTAAAGTGAAAATGATAAGTTATTCCATCTATCTAGGTAGAGTGTAGGTACGCACGCACGACAAACGCGGTTTTCCCCGCATAATTCCCGAGGCCGCGAGATGCCCATATGTTATTCCACAACCATAGAGGGTTGTCTTCTTTCAGTGAAAGTCCCATAATTTTTTTTTGAGACTAGTCAGGACAAACAGAAAGACAGACAAAGACAAACATTTAAATATTGTTTGTTTGTGTTTTAGTATAGTGTAAATACTATACACACTTGAAAAAAACGACGTTATTTTGAAATCATTTTGTTTATAAAAAATTAGAAAAAATTAAATTTTTTCCAGGTTCCTTCTGCCTAACACGCTATGCGCCGGATACAGCGTGAAGCTATATAAATAAAGAATGTGAAACTATACACAAAATAACAAATACCGATATTGAAAACATCCCCTAAACGTTAAATACGTACAATTCCAATAACTACATCGGCTTTATAAAATCGATAGGCAAAATGTGGCTTTCGGTTCTAGCAGTTACATTTTACGACGGTAATTAGACGGCTGATTGCGGACTACGTTTTAGTATAAGTTTAAAAAGGTTAGTATAATTGATTTTCAATACCTATTCAGAATACATATTATACATTACAATATACTCCTATTTTCATTTAAACTTAATTCTATGTAATCACGTCACAGCGTTTGACTGTGAGTGTTATGGTCGTGAGTTCGATTACCACTCGAGGTAATAAAATATTTTTAATATTTTCATTTCTTCGCTCTGGTAACGAGGCAAAGTGTGGCTTTGATTTCCCCAACTCAATACGCAATGCTTCCTGAATTTGGCGGAAAGTGGGGAACGGAATGTCTTAATGGAATCGGAGTGTCTTAACACTAGGTTCCCAGATCCTTTTTGTGCGGGATAAAGTAAGTGTTCGTCTCTGCTTACTGCTCATTCATGAAGCTAAATACATTAAGCCATATAAATAAATATAAAATATCAAGACAATTTAAGAACACAAAGTCTATTAAAGAACCACTTGTAGCTTGACCGCAGGTGGTTTTAGTTGACCCTCCTTGATTATGTAACAGTATAGTACATAAATTGTGGTCGGAACGACCGCAAACGCATGTACTTAGTGCATGCATACACGACATACAAACATATGTACGTTGTGTGTTCATATATATTTTATTGATGGAAGAGAATATTGTTTGGTTTTGTTATTGTTATAAATAAATCAGCTTCACGTTGTATCCTGCACACTGCAGGGTAGGCAGAGGAAACCTAGTGTTAAGACACTCCGTTCCCCATTTCTGTCGAATCTGGAGGCACTGCATGTTGAGTGGCAGAACTCAATGCCGCGCTTATCCTCGATACCAGAGCGAAGAAATGGAAATATAAATTTAAGTAAATATTTCATCTCCTCGAGTGGAGATGGAACCCACAACCAGTCGGTTTTACAGTCACACTCTGATATACTTTATTGTTATACTTCATTAATATTTGTGGGTAGTAAAATATTTCTTATTATAAAATAATTGTAGGTAGTTTAAAGATAAATATTTTCTATATCTTCATACATCTATCATGTCTTTAAATATAAATATAATAATAAAAATATTTTATTAGTATTTGAAGGAACAACTAAACAATTTCAGAATGAATGATAAGTGAATGTTTTCATTTTAGACTGGTCGTAGCAGCTGCTACGCGGCCACAGCTCTGCTACGTAGCGTTTACGAGAAACCCAATGTTTACAGTTGAGCGTACAAAAATAGCGCCCTTTCAAACCTTTGCTTTTGATACTGCCATTTCTAAGAAAATAAAAGATTTTTCTACGGTTTTTGTAGGTGATAAAAGAAAATATATTTAACCTTAAATTATTCTATTTATATTATCTAAATAAGGACAATATTAAATATTTCGATAGAAAATCGCGTATATTTTGTATTATACATTTACGTTACGGAAACCCGACGTTTCGAACACTTTGCACTTTTTGTGATCACGGGTATCCAAAAATGTATAATACAAAATATACGCGATTAATCCAGTTAAAATAGTTTCATTTAAAATATGTAATAATCGGGAAAATCAAAGAACTTATTATAAACTAGCCTATTTGTTTTAAATGCCGCGAAAGCAGCGTGAGTTGAGCTCATGCCTTGTATGCTCTCTAAACTAGTTACAAATTAATAATCTTAAAGATACACTTAAACATTATTTTAAGTTTTTCTTATTTAAATTACAGTTACAATTTTATTTCACTCCGTTATAAATTAACAATCTACAACAAACCTTTTTACTTATTCAAATGTTTGTCTTCTTAATGAGGCTTGTTTATGCACTTTTAAAAGGAAGTGGATTTTTATATAAATTAAAAAATAATTTAATCCCATTTAAAAGTTGAAATCAAATTCACTATCACTGCTTAAACAAACAATTCCATCCATTAACACCAATCTTACAAAAATAATAATGAGGCCAAGCTCGGCGTTGAGCTCCGCCACTCAAAACGTAATGCCTCTAAAATTCGGCGGAAAGTGGGGAATTGAGTGTCTTAACACTAGGTTCCCTCTGCCTACCCTGCTGTGTGCGGGATACAGCGTGAAGCTACAGCGTGAGACCAGTAGCGCAAGGGCACAAAGTGTGACTGTAAACACGACTGGTTGTGGGTTCGATCCCATTCGAGGAAATGAAATATTTATTTAAATTTATATTTCCACTTCTTCGCTCTGATATCGAGGCAAAGCGCTGAGTTCATCCCTCAACACGCAATGCCTCCAGAATTTAGGGAGTGTCTTAACACTGTCTATATTGTGTGCGGGATACAGCGTAAAGCTTAAAAAAATATTCGAATAATAAATGAAAAACTGGAATAAGCGTGGAGTCCAGTATTATGTCGCCATTAAAGCAGTTTAATTTGATACAATCACGGATTAACTTAATGCTGTGGACAACTCGATTGCTGGCAACACTAACATACATAATTCATGAGCATGTAACCAGCGTGAAGGCTGACCGGCTGACCGGCCTGCCTGCCTGCCCGCCTGCTTCCCACTGATAAAATATGGCACGACTACGTCATAACACCGGTGACAGTAACGAGCTGACAAGAGGTGGTTCACTAATTTTGATTAAATGTGTGATATCGATAATATGTATGGAATTTTGTTATATATATTTTGAAGGTAAGCTAAGTAACTATAATAGAAAAATATATTTGTAACATTTTTTTAACATTTTTAAAGTGTTATTCCACACTTAGGAAAGAAAAATACTTATTAAGAAACGTATAAAATTTGAACGGAACGAGATTTGAACTCACGCCTCTTTGGAAACTGCCCAAGCGCTCTGACCAACTAAGCCATACTTTCTCATCAAGCTACGTTGAAATTCTTATACGCTTGTTACAACTTATTTAAGTTGTTAGCATCTCTGTCGGGAGATTTTAGCAAATTTCCGCTAGTCAAATATATATTTAAAAAATCATTAAATTGTCTAAAATAGAACCAACTGAGACATACCGCTTTATCGTCATATTACTTTGATGTTAATTCATATTTATTATTTATTTATATAACATGTATTAAATATTGTTATTATATATAATAAATAATTTAATGTATTGTAAAAAAAATAATCAAAAATAACAAAAAAGTATACATTATTTCCTAATAAAACACAAATTTTAAAATATAACAAACAAATATATTTGCACAAATAAACAAAAACAAAGGAAGGCTCTCTCTAATTAATAGTGACAAAAAAAATATTCATATATACGAACGATGCACCAGTCATAACAATACAGATGCAGATACGAGGGTGTAGGTGGCCTCGTAAAACCAAATGAATGGCGCCTTCGTAACATATTGTCCTGACGTGAATCCGGACGTAGGTCTGACTCAGAATAACTAACAATCGAATTACTACTATAATGGTAATAATGTATAGAATGTGCAGTTTTTATACATAAATTGCCTATTAAATTGTATTCTGTGTGGATTGTTTAGGTAGAGGTAACCGACAGCTTAGTGGGAAACACTCCGGTTCCCACTTTTTATCCAAATTCTGAAATATTATATGGGAACACAACATAGCTCTTTATCTTCTTAAAAGAACGTGGAGAATGAAATAAGTGGTAATCGAACGCATGACTTTGGTGTTTATTGATTTATGCATTTAATATTCTTATTAAATACGTTATTAGCACTTTACTATTAAGTGATAATATTGAATTTCACAATAATAAAACAAAATCCGTTTGGTTAACTAAAAAAAACCCAGAAAGTAAATTATATTAAAGTTTTATTATAAAAAAAATATTTGTCCTTCCTATTTTTATTATAATAGCGAGCAAGTAATCTGGATCTGGGGTCTGAGGCCTTCAACCAGAAGACGAAGCCCCCTAGATTAAGAAAAAAACAGTATAACACCAGCATAAACAATTCTAAGCCAATTATAATGTCATAGCTTAAACAGAAATAATTTAACTGAAACTACTAGTACTATTATGTACTGCTCAAATTAAGCTTAAGCTCTTCAACCTACATTGTTCCATTGTTATGTGCTCGAACTATGTTTCACATTCAAAAAGTTTTGATCCAACTTTCATTACTGGTATCGATAGTTGGATGGTTTTAAAATATTTGTGTTGTGCAATTTTCATTAATTCTTAGCCTTAATTTCTTGGTACTTGAGGCCAGTCGTGGAGCAGGGGCACAAGCGTGTAACTGTAAGCGCGACAGGTGCTGGGTTCGATTTTCAGTCTAGGAATTGAAATATTTAATTTTTTAATTTCTTCGCCCCCCATTTTATTACATTTATGTTTTCATTTCTTCGCTCTGGTATCGAGGCAAAGCGCGGCGTTGAGGTTCGTCACTCAACAATGCCTCCAGAACTCGGCGGCAAGTGGGGAACGGAGTGTCTTAACACTAGGTTCCCTCTGCCTACTCTGCAGCGTGCGGGAGCAGCAGCCCCGGTGTCGAGAGAAAAGCGTGGTGATGAGATTCGCCACTGAAAATGCAATGCCTCCGCAGAATTCGGCGAAAGTGAGCGAAGCGGAGTGTCTTTACACTAGGCTCTCTGTGTACAGGGTAGACTGCTACATGCAAGATAATAAAAAAAAATCTTAACTGCAGTAATAACATGGTAACATATTACACTAGAAGCAAATATTTGTGCTATGCATAAAACTATTATTACGGTATAGCTAAAAATTAGGGCGGCGAGAGTAGTCATTGAGAAATTCTATTCTACAGGAAAAAATATGAAAAATGTGCCATTTGAAAAGCCATCACGATTCTAAAAGCCACCTCTGGATCAACCAGTTTCCATTTAAATATAATATTATGAGGTTTATAAATGAAATTTCATTTATAAAGTGAAAATGATTATAAGCGAAAATTTACGTCTAGGAGTATTAACAACTTTTAATTTAATATATTAGAATAAGTTCTCGCTGTTTTTTGAAAGATGGCGTTGCGGCACTCTGTGCATGCAATTTCGTACGGTAACGAATCACCAAAATAGTACTATATGTAACCTCAAATTATAGTAGAATAGTGTTTACTACAGTGTCAACTACATATTTATTTTCCCTTTGTGAAAATGTGTACTTTTATGCCAAATAAAGTGTTTTTGCGGGGAATTTTATTGCACTTCTTTATTCAGAAAAAATCTGCAGCAGAAGCACACAGAATTCTCGTTGAGACATATGGTGACAATGCTTTGTCGAATACAACGTGCAGAGACTGGTTTAGGCGCTTCAAAAGTAATGATTTTGACCTTGAAGACAAAGAGCGTTCTGGAGCACCGACAAAATTTGAAGACAGAATTGGAGGCATTGCTTGAAGAAGATCCATGTCAGACGT
>JAAIXJ010000148.1:252760-268060 GCA_013403705.1 Heliconius hermathena | reverse complement strand
TTAAATTTATATTTCCATTTCTTCGCTCTGGTGTCGAGGTTAAGCGCGGCGTTGAGTTCTGCCACTCAACACGCAATGCCTCCAAAATTCGGCAGAAAGTGGGGAACGGAGTGTCTTAACACTAGGTTCCCTCTGCCTACCCTGCTGTGTGCGGGATACAGCGTGAAGCTAATTTATTTATTTTATTTATTTATTATCTGTAATAAAATTGTAATGAAAGTATTATTTTTATTTCACTTTTCTAACAAAAGTGAATAACTGTATCTTGTTACAAGATTTTCTCTTCTTTAGCAGATATGCAGGATATGCGGGATGCAGGTAACGTTTTTAGAGCTGAATAATAGGAATTATGATGAGCTTCACTACTTAAAAACTAGAAACATAAATATATAAAGTCTTCGAATCTTCATTTACATAATTTTTCCCACGGTCATCCACAATGAGTTACCGCGACCACGACTACGTTTAATCAAACAGGATATTTTTGTAAAATACAAAATCAAAGTGTCTAAATTCTACGGAGCGAGCCTTCTTTATTTCCGTCTAACCTGTCCAACTTTGTGATATTGCAGGAATACGCGACGACATCAAACAAGTTCAATTCGGTAAAAGCGCAGAGTCTGATATTTCGTCGACTTTTTATTATTGCGGTGACATCTCTTTGAAGTTAGCACAGTTTTGAACGCACTTGCATATTTTTTAATATTTCTATTATTATAGTATCTGGAACGTATACGTTATACGTGTAAAGTTGTCAGGTGAAATCAAAATCGTAAAAATCGAAAAAAATATAGTGAACAATTAAATTATTCTCATAATAACTGAAGATATTGAATAACTGTTCTGGTATAACGTATAAATACTAGAAAAGATTAACTATATTTTATTTTGATGTATTAATTTGATAACTAATATAAAAACTAATATGTATATACAATACAAATAATAAGTAGTTTATAAAATCTACTTTGGATGATTCAACCGCAATATTTTGGACAATACCAAATTTTTAACAACAAAACAAGATTTTGTATTCATTGTTACTTGTTTTATGTCATACATTTCTAAGGCCGAGGCGGTACGTGATACGAGCCAGCGAGTCACCCCACTCTTTTCATAAAATATTTTCTACTTGACATTGTACTCTTTCTATTCAATATCCGGCAACTTCTACTCAGCTGACATACTTTATGTTAGGCTAAGATTCTTCAAAAGTACATTAAAAGTTAAAGCTAATGTAATATTATTTTCAATTATAATTATAGTGTCTACGAAATAGGAAAGAAACTTCTACCGCACCACAAAGTTAATTTACTAGGAGTATGTATTAAAGAAAATATATATATAAATTAAGAATACGTAAATCTCTGCCATAATTTTCTCCAGAGACAGACGTAAATTAAATTAAATAAATAAAAGATGGATGGACAAAATTTTACTTATGAATTAAAACAATATAAAATATATCTGTATGAAGGGTTGTTATTAGTATAACGAATTGTTTAAATTTAAATGTAACAATTTTTTTGCAAGTATTTATTTGAACTAACAGAAAATAATTTATTTTTGGTAAATGAAAAGCTTTACAAAACTCGCTTAATATGTAAAATGAGGGTTAAACAACATAATCAGATACAAATAGACGACCTAAACGTAATAAATACGTTAACCACAGGGCTATTACAAAGCATTCTTTTTCGAAATCGATTGGGAATTCCGGCCCGTCTCCCAACAGGAAAATTCCATTTTCAAACAAAACTGAGAACGGAAAACTCAGAACAAAACACCTTATGCGTAAACAAAGCGCTTCAACTAAATAATGTTTTATATGTAGAGATCAAATAAAAAGTATTCAATATACGAACATGTAACTTTGTCTCAAAAGTGATTGACACATTGTTTCGAATTGTTGCCACAAAAAATATTGGTTTTTTGTAGTATTTTCTGCGCAGCCAACATGTTGGCTCTATTTTAAAGAAGAAGCAAACATGAAAGGGAGAGAGGGTTGTATTGGACAGTACTTCGTATATTTATTTCTTATAAAAAATACACATAATACATTGTTTAGTTAGTTGTGTTAGATAAAGTAGTCAGAATTGATGTAGTTGTAGCATATACATATCTATAAATATTTTCACCTGCCGCTTAATTATAATGTATCTGATATTGCACGTACCCAAAAGGCAACCTTTTCCTTAAGTACTTTGGAAATACACCGATTTTTTTATTATAATATAACCCATTCATAATTTATTCCATGACTAACATAATTATTTTCTATCATACTTATTATCTACCTATCATACTTATTTTCCAAATAAGTTTTTTTCTTTCCTAAGTGTGGAATAACACTTAAAAAATGTTTAAACATATTTAATAAATAGCATTCTCTCTTGCCAGACGATAATTCTTAGTAATAATCTTTGGGTAGCGGAAATTTGTAAAAATCTCCCTACACAGACGCTAACAACATAAATAAGTTGTAACAAGCGTATAGAAATTTCGACGTAGCTCGATGAGATCGTATAGCTTAGTGGTCAGAGCGCCTGGTAGGTTTCCACGAGGCGCGGGTTCGAGTCCCGCTACGTTCAAATTTTTATACGTTTTCTAAATAAGTAATTTTAAAATTTTTATCTGTCTGTCTCTCTGTTTATCTGGGCTAACCTCCAGACCAGCTGAACCGATTATTATGGGACTAACACTGAAAGATAGAACAGGTTGTGGACCAAAATAAGGGCTGTCTGATATAGTAAAAAAGTTATATCAATTTAAAGTATGTTGTTCAACAAAATCGCTACTTTCTAAAAAACTCGAAATTATATGATTATAAAATAGACCGAATTGCCGACCGACCGACCGAATATAAGTTGATACCCTCTCAAGCAGCTACGTAGTGTTTGCAATTATTCAAAGATAGATATTACAGATATTTGTGGAGAAATATATAATCTATGTTTTAATCCGGAATTATTACGGAATCGGAATTTGTGTGGAAAAAATTGCGTTTGCAATTTGTTTGCACAGATCTGAAATAACTAAACGTTTTTTTTATTAAATAGTATAATCAAATCAATTCCCCAAACACTTAAATTACAATTTAATTTCAATCCATTTTGAGGGTATTTTACCTCAAAACGGAAAAACGGAACTCTTATAGGAGCACTTTGTTGTCCGCATGTCCGCCTGTCAAGACCATTTTACTTGAGATTGCGTTGAGGTATCAATCTGAAATTAATATCAGATCCTTGAATCATAGAAACTAAGCTTCAATGGAAGCAACTCAGTCAGAAGATATGATCATTATCGTATCGCTTTTGCTTCATTTGTATGACATTCACCATGTAATAAAAACCCATACTTCCCGTAGACCTACAGTTATGAAAAAGATCTTTCAGATACTTATTTTAGAAAACGTATAAAAATTTGAACGTAGCGGGGCTCGAACTCGCGCCTCCTGGAAACCGACCAGGCGCTCTGACCACTAAACCATTCGTTCTCATCAAGCTACGTCAAAATTTTTATATGCTTGTAACAACTTATTTATGTTTTTAGCATTTCTGTAGGGAGATTTTTACAAATTTCCGTTACCCGAAGATAATTACTAAGAATTATCGTCTGGCAAGAGTGAATGCTATTTATTAAAAATTTTTAACATTTTTAAAGTGTTATTCCACACTTAGAATAGAAAAATAACTATTTTAGAAAATATAAAAAAAATAGAAAGTAGCGGGACTTGAACCCGCGTCTCCTGGAAACCGACCAGGCAATAGAATGATACGTCACTGAGAAAAATTAGCAACACTATAAAAGTCTTTTCTTCAGATAAGTGGATCAATTAATCCGCTACAACAGAAAACATTTCGACACTTTGATTACATTGTTAGTAGCAACTAATAGCTCCCAACTATGTCATAAGTTACTTCAGATCTTGGACTTTTATACTTAAAAAAATAATAATAATAGCCCTTCGAGGTCGAGCAAAAACGTGCAACTGTAAGCGCTGATTATGGGTTCGTTTCCCACTCGAAGAAATTATATATTTCATATTTTCATTTCCTCGCAAGCAACGGTGACGTTCGCCAATCAACGCGCAATATCTCCAGAATTCGGTAGTAAGTGTCTAAATTTGAACGGAGTGTCTTAACAATAGATTAGGTAGGTTCCCTTTGCGTACCCTGCTTTGTGGGAGGTACAGCGTAAAGCTAAGAAAAAAAAACACGATTACGAAACAAATAACGATCATCGTTAAGTCGTCTACGTAAACCTCTCACAAAAGAATTTTCTTTATTATTAAATTTCTTATTTGGTGGTAGTTGTAACAGCAGATTCATCACTTTTGTAAATTTTAAGTTTTAATTCCTTATATTTATTAAGTGTATACTAAATATTATATTTATACTTATAAAGATTTTTTTCAAAACTACATGAACAACAAGCGTCAGGGGTTTATTGATACATTTTTTATGTTTCAAATTTATAAAAACATTTTCAATAAACAAATACTGTAGTTTGGAGGCTAGATTTTCTACTATCTGTAGCATAATACGCCACGAAGCGACGCAGTTGCTAAATTTTACACAGCAAATATTGCCAGAACGTGACTCTTGCTGATCCATACATGCACTGCCGTATACTCACGTTTAGTGGCCGTGCACTTATTTAACAACAAATTCTAAAACAGTGTCATTTTTAGGGTTCCATACCCAAAGGGTAAAACGGGATCCTATTGTACTAAGTCTAACTACGCTGTCTGTTCGTCCGTCTGTCTCTCTGTCATCTTTCTACAGGCTTAGTTAGGGAGTTGAAATTTTCATCCTACTAATATTTGACTATTTGAGGCCAGTCGTGGCGCAGTGGCACTAAGTGTGACTGCAAAACCGATTGGTTGTGGGTTCGATCCCCACTCGAGGAGATAAAATATTTACTTAAATGTATATTTCCATTTCTTCGCTCNTTTATATATATGTATATATATGTATATATGTGTGTGTGTGTATATATATATATATGTATCTACATATATCATATTTTTTTGAACAAAATCAAGTTTATTTTGATTGAAGAACTTTTGCATTTATTCTGTTCTTTTATTGACATTTATAATAAATGTAATTTAACTTAACCAAAGAGTTGATTAGGTTTCGCAATAATATTGCGAAACTAAATAGAAAGTACTTAGAGTAATAGTACCAAAATGTGCATAGACACAGATGTTATCTTTGTTCAGCTCTCACATTCAAATATCCCCACAGTCCGTTTAGATATAGGTAAGGCACCGCGTACCGTCCCGGTTACAATTCTAATATACCAATCTATGTAGGTAAACCGTCTGAGAGTAAGGATTATTATCGACGGTGAAAGTAAATAAAATATACAACGATGGTTCAGTAGATATCAATTTTTTTTTATTAAAAAAAATAATAACTTTCTATGAAGAAATTGTTGACATAATTGAATAAATAAGGACATGATTGATCCAACCTACGAAAATTGAAATCGGTAAAATACGGTATTCCGTATTTACTAAATATTTTTAGTATTTAATTTCTCTATAGCGTAGCGGCGTAGTAAGAAAACAATCTTGTGACAAAAAAACGTTACCAGATTGTCACTAAATACGTACGTCAACCATTTGTTTTTTAGCTTCTTTAGCTTCACGCTATATACCGTACATAGCAGGGTAGGCAAGGGGACTTGGAAACATAGTGTTAAGATACTCCGTTTTCTTAAGCCACTTTCCACCGAATTTTGTAGATATTATGTGTTGAGTGCAAGAACTTAACACCGCGTTTTGCCTCGACAGTAAAACGAAAAAAATGAAAAGATTTTTTTTTTCCTGTGTAAATTAAACCCACAACCTGTCACGTTGACAGTCACACGTTGGTGCCCATCCTCTTCATTTAACATTGGAAAAGCACCGTAACTCATTTCTTTCTTCAAGATCTCAACTACAACATGCTATCCAAACAGATATACTGTCACGTCTATAAAAGTTATAAAATTTAGATATAAATATTTCAAAAATACGTGAACCCATAAAATGTGAGCTATTTTATAACATATTGTCTCGACATAAATCCGGCCATCGGGCAGCGAGTAACGGCTTGTCCGGTTATATTCCGGCGAATTAAATTACTCAGGTAATAGAAATCGTTTTATGTCAGACCTATACGTCATAAAATTCTAATATTATATTCACGATACACTCTTAGTTAAAATATGACTTTTAGGGATAAATTATTAAAAAATAAAAAATGTTTTAGTGATTAATCTCTAAAAGAATCTCTTCTTTTTAATTATCTTTAAAACCCATTTTGTTAAAAAAATATTAAATAAGTATCAATCAAAAGTTACCTATGATAGAAGTCTCGGTGCCCGTGTTGTAGAAATATTATAAATAAACTAAAAGCAATTTATTATTCATCAATTTAAAGTGAGTGCAACTACCGAGAGCAACTAGAACCAGACTAAATCCTCAATATTTCCATCCACAATGGTCGCAGCTTAACCATAATATATCAATCACATGAAAGATCATTTTATATAATAGAATATCTAATTTCAATATCAAAAATAGCGCGTATTTTATACATATATTGCCACTAAAGCTATCAGACACGTCCAAACTTCGCTGAACGAGCTAGCTTTATTTCCGTTTGACCTGTCGCGTTCGATGCTATTCCAGGAATACACGACGACCCAGACATGTTCATTTTGCAGACAAGCCAAATGCAAGCCCTGACGGGTTGCTGCCTCGCTACTGCAGTGACACGACTTTGCACTACCATATTTAAATATTTATACACAATTAGTTCGGTAAAACAAAACAATTCTATCAATTCAATCCATAGCATGCAAGATAAATTAGGGAACGATATTTTTATTGAAACTACTGTAGCAAATACTCGTGTGAAATATGTTTTTTGTTAATCCCATTTCATGAATTTTGTAATTTTGATATTTTTTTTTTGTATGGCAAATGTATATGTTTATAAGTTTGTTCCTAATAAAATAGATAAACATACAAATTGGAGATTGGATTATTTTAGGAAGCAACTATGGCCGATGGCTGACTTTATTACAAATTTATTTATTAGATAATAATCTTAAAAAAACCCGCAGCTATGTTTAAATGTAAAATATACTTACTAACGTGAATCTCTCCCATGTGTTGATTATATTATTTATACGGAGTCTAAACTGAAAATTTTATATAAAAATAACGAACACATGCTTATACTCGACAAAATCCTTTCATGGATGTGGCTCTGGGGACTTTACGGAAAACCAAAATAACTGTAAGATAAATGTGGCCTCTAAGGAATTGCATTGAAAATTCTTCAAAGTATTTTGTGCTTTACATATATTTTTCAAATTTATATTTTAGTAACATTTTTATTATTCAATAATTACTACAGACTGCAGTTTACCTTTTATTTTACTTAAAAAAAATCAGCTTCACGCTGTATCCCGCACACAGCAGGGTAGGCAGAGGGAACCTAGTGCACACACTCCGATCCCCACTTTCTGCCGAATTCTGGAAGCATTGCGTGTTGAGTGGCAAAACTCAACGCCGCGCTTAGCCTCGACACCAGAGCGAAGAAATGGAAATATAAATTTAAATAAATATTTCATCTCCTCGAGTGGGGATCGAACCCACAACCAGTCGATTTTACAGTCACACTTTGTGCCGCTGCGCCACGACTGGCCCTCAGTATTAATAATTATATAATATTAATTAAATTTCATGTTTTACTTACTTTTATCTTTGGTTCACTTTAACAATATCAATTTATCAATTAACCTAATAATTAAAATGTTATACAAATAACAATATCCTAAATAAACATACCAAAGTTCGTATATAATGAAGTTTTAGAAAACATTTTTCTTATTTAAAATACATGAGCTCGATGCATTAATACAGCCGGGTGAGCAGAATTCTTAACTATAGCTTAAGCTTTAACAACTTTAATGGACTTACGATATCCATTAGCACAGAAAATTGTCACAATTTTCTTTTGCTGTATAGATACTTCTTTTATACACTTTCCTAAGGTACTACTTACCTTAAGTATGGAAATTTATAGGTTTTTACTAGTTTGATAAGCCTTATCAAATGGTAAATATTAATGTTTTTTTTACTTTACGCGGTTTCCCGCAAATAAAGGGATAGGGAACCTTGGAATCTAGTGTTCCGCCGAATTTCTGCCGCTCTTTGCCTCTTTACCAGAGCGAAGAAAGAAAAGAATAAATTCACTCCTTCGAGAGAGAATTGCACTCACAGCCGTCTCGTCGTGCGTCACTATCACAATCTCGAAAATTGGCCAAAAAATGAAGTGTAGAGTGAAGCTCTTTTTTTTCAATTTTTACTTATATTTCACTTCGAAAAATTTAATATTCTCGATATCAATGAAACACAGTAAAATATCACAAAGTACGCATAAAAAGAAAAAAATAACTAGTCACCATGTGCATACTCGTACGTACGTGGAAAGTTTAAAACAATATAAAAAGTTAAACAATGCCGCCGAAGTAAATATCGAACCTCATAATTAGTGTTCGTAGCAAAATAAATAGTGTTGAACTGAACGTGGCGTCAAACATGTGTTAAGTTTATAACAACTTTTGAACTCGATAAGCTTGGAACTTTTTTAATTTAGAACTTATTATTTGCACATGTGCTGTGCTGTGCTGTACTGTAATGAAAGTGACTTTAAAAATTCTTTATTTAATATCGCGATATTCTTTATGATATATTTTTTATTGATTGATATACGAAACAAACGTAATTTTGGTTGTAGTTTTGTTTCATTATACTACTGTTAACGTTGCCATTTTTAAGTTATGATAAAAAAAACTTACATTTAATACAAAATAAAAACAATAGATTAGTTAATAATTAATTACTTATTTAGAAAACGTATAAAAATTTGAACGTAGCGGGACTCGAACCCGCGCCTCCTGGAAACCGACCAGGACCAGACGACTGGTCGGTTTCTAGGAGGCGGAGTACATTCAAATTTTTATACGTTTTCTAAATAAGTATTTTTCTTTCCTAAGTGTGGAATAACACTTTAAAAAATGTTTAAAAATAATAATATAATAATTAATTATTAATGTATTTAGTAGTCTCGCTTGTCGGTCTTAATATGGTTAAAAATCGAAATGACCTCGCAAACTAGGGAGCCTCATGAAAGCCTGAGATTGATGGTTTTACCGCAGTACATTGCTACCGTTCAATTTACGTATTGATTGATTCTACAGCATTTTTTTTTTCACACAACGGTCGAGTTACAGTCACACGTTTGTGCGACTGCACCACGACGGCCTGGGATAGACATTCATATTACACATAACTGTATTTTACAATATTTTAAAAAATATAATATTACTTAACACGTAATGCCTCCAGAATTCAGCAGAAAGTCGGAAACGGAATGTCTTACACTAGGTTCCCCCTGGCTACCCTGCTGTGTGCAGGATACAGCTGAAACTGATTTATTTATTTATTTTTAAAAAATATAGTATAAAAAATAGTTACAGTACCATTCTTTAAAGTTTCATACAATCTTTAAATAAATCTAGCCTTTGAGTAATATTGTAATATCATAGCAGTAAGCACAACAAATATTATCGAAACGTGACTGTAGCGCGCTCCATGTCTGCACTGTAGCTTTACTAATATCTCCTTACACCCTTTTCGTGATATTAAAAAACGAATAGCAGCCTCGTGATTATTCGGGCAAGGTTCAACAATCCTTTACAGACATCTAAAAAATAGATTTTATACGTGCTTGGAATGTATTGTTCGAAATAATATCTGGAACTTTATATTATTATATTTGTGTTTTATATGATCAAGTATTCTGCTATCTTAATCGCTTGGACATTCGGGCTAAATGTATTATAACATTAAATAGGTGTTTATTAGTTATACATTTAAACGATAACGAAAAAACGTAGTAATTAGTCTAAAAAACCAAACCACTAGGAAAAGGAACATGTAGGAAAATGAAACATTAAATAAAGTCACTGTTTCAACAATGTTCCTCATGTTTTTCTTACAACTCGAACCCGCTGGAAACTTTTTATTCATGAAAACGTGTGACCGGCGCAAGATAAATTTACGATCTCTTCGAAAGTGTGTAGTTCGATTCCTGATGCAAATTTTACTGCCGCACAATAAAACCGGTGACTTTCATAAAGTATTTTGTTATGGATTCTCATCGTTGCTTCGGAACTTTTATTGCCCTTGTTTTTTTTAACCGAGAACGATAACAAAATTCTAACATACATACACGTAAACTGGACATACTTTCTTTTATTTTTACACACAATATGCATAAGTGTGTGAAAATATTGCAAAAAATATAAGATTTATTAATAATAAAATATTTAAAGCAGTAGAAACCTCATGTGGTGAGATGATAATGCAAGCGTTAGAGTGATTATAAATTAAAATTTCTGTCCCATGTTGGGCGCCACTTCGCGAAAAATGGTTTATATTTTTTAATTAGTTGATGGCTTTAAAGAAAAACATTAATACACGTTAATTTAATTCAACACTCTTTTTCCATAATTTATTATATATTTTTCTTCTTACCTTTACAATAAGGTACGGGTTTTCTTTTTCTGCAAAGACCCAATGTTATTAATATATTTTACTCAATAATCTTATATTTAAACGAAGTTAATATTTAAAACGAACATATAATATTATATTTAGGTAAGTATAAAAATTTTATGTATAAAATTTTGTACATACCACATATTATCTCAGTTTACTGCTGCGTTGGATGATATATTCAAGTTTTCGACTACAAACGATACGGCATTCACAACAAAGGCGAGAACCTTTCACATCTTCGTTTTGCCGATGATGTAGTACTATTAGTTGAGACCACGGAAAATCTGAACATAATTATTTAAGATTTCAGTAGTATTTTTCAAAGAGCATATATTAAGATAAACATGGACAAGAACAAGATCATGGTGAATGCCCGTCCATATTGTACAAGTCACTATTTTGAAAACTAATCTCGACGTTGTTATCATATATACCAGCTAAGTAAGTCCAACTACAAGACAGAGGTCTCCAATTGAATTCAGTTCGGATAGGCAGCTTTCGGGAAGTTACGATAAATCTTCGCGTTCAAAATACCTCAATATCTCAAGCCGAAAATCTTTGACCAGTCTGTGTTGCCAGTGGTGACATAAAGATCTAACTATATATATCTTGCCAGAAGGCACAGATATACATAGTTAGCAATGAAGAGAGCAAGGCTTGGTATTTCCCTGCGTGATAGAATCAGGAATTAGGACATTCGTAGGAGAACCAGAACCAAAACTACCGACATAGATGGAAAAAATCTCTACTGAATACGAGTGGGCGGGACACGTAGTGCGGAGAACAAATGGCCTTTGGGGTTCAAAAGATTGTAGAGTGTGGGTGGCGAGCCGGACATAGGTCACGAGAAGCAGCTACATACAGGCAGCAGGCGCAGAATCAAAGAATCAATTGGCGTGGAGATCCTTAGAGTAGCTTACGTTTAGACATACTACAATAGAAATAATACAATGTCTACTGTTAGCAGCAGACATTCGAAAGGCTGATGTGATGGTGATGATTACTTATATTCACTCTTTTACAAATTATTTACATTATTTGCATTTACACACAACAAGTTGCTATAAATCAGCATAACATGACAATAAAGGTAATTCAGTACTGTTGCCAAACATCATGTCAGAGGTGACCCCGGTTTTATTGTGAATGAGCCCTAATATTCCCGCCGCAGTTCATTCATCGAAAACCAGTGTTGTGTGAAAAAGAGCTGAATGCGCCGTTCCGGCCGAATAGCCAACGCCAATGAAAACCTCTCGATTGAAATGTTTATCCAAACACAATAGAGTATGTGGATTAATTTTTTTTCATACAAAAACGAATTTTCTAAGTGCCGAACGTGTACGGGATTTATTGCACAGGCGATTGTTTGTATGACTGCGTGAATTGATATTTTTGTTTATGCACATTTATAGAAAAAAAAACGGTCAAACCTGAGTCGGACTCACCCACCGAGAGTTTCGTACTGATTTTACGATTGACCTACAGAAAACTCCAACTCTTAGAAGTTGACAAACTTATTGCTGGCATATGTACTCATTTTTTATGAAACAGACTACAAATTAAAGGTTGTCATTTTTTTATGATATAGATATTAATAAGCTTCCTCTTTTTGACTTTTTTTCCGCTTTCGCTTTTTGAAATTTGTATTGTATAATCTCACTTCGTTATAAATTTCATAACTTTAGGTCTCCGGGAAATACCCTATAGTTATTCATTATCTATACGGTTTTTTTATTATATATACGATTAACCTGAAATTATGAAATTTGGCAGTTAGCATCTACAGGTAATACTAATTCAGTAAGTTATACATGTGTGGTTAAATCCTAAAAAATAATAACCTTAAATAGTAAGAAACTCGTATTTCGGCACTATAAAGGGAAACAAAATGAATAGAGTACTTCCGGTAAACCTAGAATTGTGAAATTTGGCACCTAGCATTTACAGTCTAGGAAAAAATCTAGTACTAGTCTAAGAGAAAATTATGCATTTGTGGTTAAATCCTAAAAAATAATAGCCTTAAAAGGGGAGAAAAATTTCGTATTAAAGCCGGTAATTCAAGTGAGGTATTAGTTGAAAGGTCTCTAGCTAAGCTAAACCTGAATTTCGGAAAAAGTTCGAGATCTCCAATTTTTGTACGGAACCTTCGGTGGGCGAGCACAACTTACGCTTAATTTTTTTCTTAATTTTAAAGCAACAGTTACTTTTACCATATTAAAATATTACGGCATGAAAAAGACTGCTTTAATGAAAAGTAAAAAGCGACGATGTTCTGAGAGTTTCCGGTCAATAAATGAACACTCCGGTCGGAAAGAAGTTTCTCGAACACCTAATTTCCTGATTTCTTTGCTACTCAGCCTGTAATTAAGTCGCGTATTGTTTGAAATTGATTTTTCGACTTCTTTGTGATTTTCTTACAATTTAAAATGATATTATTTGTAATCTACATAGAAGGCAGCGTAGCCCTTACTAGCTTCCTCTCCATTTTAGTTCAGTTTCAGATTAGACGATGTTGGAAAATAAGAAAGACACAGTCAAGTTAAGTCCGTATTATATTTTTTTACAATTGTACATTTAATATTCAACAATTTCTAGAATATTTTCGATATAATTTACCACATAATATAAATCAAGTGAGGTGCCATAATTTCAATCAATTGTTCTTTAATCTCATTGAAACATTAAATCACGAACATTTAGTAATAAATTACCGGCAGCTCTTGTTTTGGTTGCCCAGCATAGATCTCCCGTGCAAATTAAATTACTTAATTCAACGCCATAAATTGTGACTAAATACTTTGAAGCATAAATCGGTTTTGTTTCTGCATTATATTTAGTTTAATTAATTTAAATGAGTTATTGATCAGAAATGGAACGTATAAAAGTTTGCAACTTGAAAATTTTATACGTTCCACTAGGAACTGTAATGACTGTAATCTGTAATGACATAATTTTTAGTATAAAAAATATTTTCTATCGATTTTCATTGTTTTTATTGTTATGCATAATAATTTATATTATTAGGTAATTTGTTAATAAAGTGTTAAAATTACAGTCAATTAAATTAGACTAAATCAATTATAATCTTTCTTAAACGATTCTGATCTCTTGTTGTAATTATTAAACAAAATATAATAAAACGTTAATTCTAATGTAATATACTAGATAGCATGGTATTAAATGCAAGGCGTGGGCCTTGGCTATTCATAAGAAGACAAAACGCAGCGTGGCATTTTCCCAGTCAGCACGTAATGTCTAAAATTTGTGCCGAATGTTAAGAATGGAATGTCTTATATTTATTAGGGTTCCGTACCTTTTAAGGGAAAAAGGAAACATATAAGATCAATTTGTTGTCCGTCTGTCTATCTGTCTGTCTGTCAAGAGGCTTTATTTCTGGAATACTTGGAGATATCGAGCTGAAATTTAAACTATACCACCATTCAGATCTACGATCCCATGATTTCCTAAAAAAATCGTATTTCTACATTTGCTTAAAAAAAGATATGGCCGTTTATATCGCAAAAAACGCATATTTCGACACTATAAGGGGAATCAAAATTAATAGAGTACTTCCGGTTGACCTCGAATTATGAAATTTGGCTATCCTTAAAAAATAATAGCCTTAAAAGAGGGCAAAATTTTATATTAAAGCCTTTAGTTTAAGTGAGGTATCAGATGAAAGGGCTAAGCTAAGCATGAATTTCAGAAAGAGCTCAAGACCTCCAATCTTTGTACAGAACCCTCGGTGGACGAGTCCGACTCGCACTTACCCGGTTTTTATTTCCTGTCTAGTGTAGTGTTTGCATTTATAAACTCATCCTTCATACATTCGCTCATTTCATAAAGTCACTCATTCGTAAACACATTGACTAGTAACAGACAACAAAATCTCGTGCGCACCACGTTATTATTACGAGAGCCACTCGTAATAATAACGTGGTTCTCTCTATGCTGCTGAGCGGCTCTTGTAGCTGAATATTATTGCAAAACAACTCTAATATATAAAGTGTTGAGATAACAAATAGCTGTTACTAGAAACCAAGTGATTAATATCAGTTTCTTGTTTCATTACTTGTAATAAAAAATCAATAAAAATACAAAATGCAAGATATACATGAAATGATGGAACTGGACACTATTATCATGAGCCCTAATTTTAGTTTTCTACTAGCGGACCCGGACGCGGCTTCGCCCGCTTGAACTATACGAATGCTTATTAGATATATTTATGAAATTGTTTTTGAAAATATCTAATTTAAATGAAAAAAATTATAAGTAAACGTAATCATATTAAAATATTAATAAAAAAAACTAAACAAAACCAGCTACATTATTAATATCATCAAAGTAAAATAAATATTTAAAAGAATTAAAATTAGATGTGTTGTGATATGTTTTTGCAAGTGCATGTGGTTATTTACATAATACTTAAATACAATAAAAAAAATTATATTTTTTGTCTCTGTCTGTCTTTCTATTTCCCCGAGCTAATGTCCAGAATAATTGAACTGATTTTTATTGGACTTTCAGTGATCGATTTTACTGATTTACCCGGGAAAAATCTTTTTACACGTTTTCCTTGCGCGCGTACATAGATACTATATGAAATAACTAAAGTCCTTTCTACATTAAATATGATAAGTTTTGCGAGCAATATCAAATAAAAAAAA
>JAAIXJ010000148.1:227164-252541 GCA_013403705.1 Heliconius hermathena | reverse complement strand
CAGACAGACAGACAGACCTATGTTCATCCGAAGACCCTCAAGTATCTCTATATGAGTATTTTATCATAATTGAATTAGCGGTTTGGCCCTGATTGCGTAAAAGACAGACAGACAGACAGACAGACAGAGTTACTTTCGAATTTATAATATAGGTATGGATTAGAGGTAAACGAAATCCATCAAAAAGTTTTTATTCATTCTAAGTCAACGATAACTGGAGAAAAGATACCGTAACCCGTAATTACGTAAAAAATGAATGAAAACAGAAATTGACGCTACTTCACGTAGCGTCGTTTTCAGCTCAGAATTCTGTAACGTGGCATCCCCTACCATACTCTTTCATAATTTTTGTACGACGAAGGCGTATACACGCAAGTTGCGTCGCTTTGCTGAAATATTAATATATACGTCTGGCAACGAGTCATTTCTTTCTAGGTTACCTAATAGACATCAAAATATATTTATTATTAAAAAATCATCTTTATGATAATACTTCTTTCTGTAAACTTCAAATGTCATAGGCATTCATCGTATTGATTGAAAAACTTTTGATTTTTGATTGAAGCTTAAGTTTGTTGTAAAATTCTGCCAAACAACTATACGACCTGTATTTTTAAAATAGCAATTACAGCAGAAATGACGTGAAGAAAAAAAAATTAAAGATAAAATTGTTAGATAATACTATGTATCAATCACATTATGAATAAAATTTAAATAATTTACTAATAGCATGAATCATATATACCTCACTAGTATCAATAACGGTAAACCCTTAAAGCGAAATATAAAATTATCGTTTTATATTTGCATAAAAAACGTTGTGTAGACAACCCTATTACTGTATGCTTAACAGCTTATCAAAATGACATAAAGAATATATAATAATAAAATTAAATTCTTATATTATCCAAGTAAAAATTCTTTAATTACATACCTTGTTTCTTAAATGCATATAAAAAAAACCCAACCCCAGTCCGCCTGCAAGAGAAAGGCGGATAGTTATATAACGAGGCAAATTTTCTATAGCATGTTAACAAGCACCGTGCGCGTCTATTGTTGCAGCCGCGATGTTCGCTACAAACGCAGCGGCGAGCAACCTGTTGTGAAATTTTTAATTAAGTGTGGGGAGCGCTCAGTTCTTTTTTTACCTTTGATAATACTGTTATCGTCTATATAATGCTGTGTGTTTGTCTCAATACTAGTTTAACAACTTATTGAGTTTTTTAAATGTGGTAGTAGGCAGAGGGAACCTTGTGTTAAGACACTCCGTTCGTGTCCGTGTTGAGTGACAAAACTCAACGCCGCGCTTTGCCTAGACATCAGAGCGAAGAAATGAAAATAATAATAAATTTAAATAAATATTTCATTTCCTTGAGTGTGGATCGAATCCACAACTAGTCGCGTTTACAGATTGCCCTCCACAATTTATTGAAACAAAGAAATTACTAAGTATATTTCCTATATAACATTTTACTTTATGTAATTCTAAGAACTCACTGTCATTAAATTTATCGTAAAATGATTGTCGTGAAACTTTCCAAAAGTTATTACGTTCTAAACGTATTATTCATATTTACTACACTTAATATCAGACTAGAAAATTTTATCTCACTTAAGGGATGCTTAAAGTTTAAATGTTTAAAAGGGTTATCAAGATGGTGAGTAGTTCTTAAATATTTAGGCATGGAACGCGCAGGTTGAAACTCATCAAAGATCGGAGGCGGAGACTCGAGCGTATATGTTATATTTAAGCTGTCCCATTATTCGATCTTAAAATGGTACCATATGGTCTATACTTATATATGGTATATATTTTAAATTATATTTTTTTTATTATATTATGTTAAAAATATTAGAAAAAGACTCAACACAAATAATTATATAATAAGTAGTATTTCTAATATTTTTTACTTAATTTTGTTCTTAATATCATCTTCAATATTATACTTTAATGAAATTTCTATTGCTAGAACAACACGCAACATGAAAAATAATATAATAATATTTTTAATATATTTTACATAATTTTGTTGAAAATACTATCTTTAATATTTCACTTAAATGAAATTTTGTATGTGTGTGTGTTCAACTTATTAGTGCTCTAACGTCGGTTACCATTGGTACATAAATAAAACGTTATGAATAATATCAAAAAACAGCTTATTTTATTTGATACTTACTTAATTTTTATTGGAATCAAAGAACACCATTTTTTGTGAATTATCCTCATGTAAAATACCTTAAAATGGCATACAGGATCGATGTGGCACAGTGGGACAAAATCGGAATGTAAAAGCGACGGTTGAGGGTTCAACTATCACTCGAAAGAATGAACCACTTTTATTTCCACCAATCAGGTGTCCAAGACGCGCCGTCAAGTTCTGCTACTCAACAGGCAATGGCTCGGAAGTACTACAGTAATAGTGGTGAATGAATGTCTTTAAACTAAGTTTCCTCTACTACCCTGCAAAATTTGAGACATAATGTGAATTATTTTCTTTCCTATATAAAATATAGGATGAAAAATATGTCAGATTATACTTTGTTAACCCAATGAGACTATCACTCAATCTCTACATTGCCATTTAAGGCTTCACTTGTGAATATTAGGTTACAAACATTCCACACTAATAAACTCTGAAAAAAATTGACGCATCCAAAAATGCGCAAAGTAAAATTGCATGAATCATTTTTAGGTGTTTCAGATACCGTCTACCAAAAAAATTAAAGCGAGTCACCGTGGCCCGGATATTGGAGGCCAGAGGCTACGGAAGACTGCGTCATAATCATAACTCACGATTGTAGTGTAGCATATACGCTGATTATAATATGGGCATATTATTATATATTATTAAATGTAGATGACATACATACATTTTTTTGAACTGCCAAAGATTTAATCATATAATTTTTAATCATAACATCTTTTTGTGATTTACGAGTTATAGTTCTTAGCTTAGTTCTTATGATCTGTTAAACATATATTCCATGTTTACGTGTTTCCGTAGAAATTTAGAAAAATCCTTTCGTATTACTTTCATATACTAAAACCCAACTCCAGGATTGCCCTTAAACCCCCAAACCTAAGGTAGGATTGGGGGTTGTATTCCAAATTTCAGCTTTCTTGGATCAGTATTTTCGGCTGTGTTCGTTGTCTGTAAGACTTAATTAGTAATGGAATATCTTTATATATATACAAATTTATACATATCTTTATATATATAAATTTGCGCTAATCAGTTATTTATTACGCACTTATCTTCATGTGTCATTATTCCTTACGTGCAGAAAGCAATTTCGACTTTATTATTTTATATACGTACAACATTTCATCACAATATTGGTATAAAATAGCATTTTCCCCATCAATACACTTTTGGTAATCCAGTAAAAATCTTTTTAATGATACTAAAAATAACAAATGATAGCAGCTATATCAATATTGAGCAACTGTAGCTTAATTGGCTAGGGCCCATCCAGGCGTGTTATTCGTGAGAGACCAAGTTCAAATTGTACTACAACTAATATTTTACTTTAGTTGTATTGGAATTTTGAGTATACATTTATTATCACTTCGTATACAAATTTTAGTGTAGCTATATCTAAAATTGATAAAAAGGTGTGCAAATGCACTATTATTTAATACTTTTTGTTTTTAACAAAGTGATTTCATTTTATCCAACAAAAACTATATTACAAATATATAATATCGATATGTTTGTGTATATACGCTTTTACCAATCGTTATCATTATCGTATGATAAAAGATAACTACAGTAATCGATAATAAAATACCTAGAAAAATGTTATGGACATAAACAAAAAGAGTGACATCTTATTTATATATAATAATTATGATGTACTTCAGTATACTATATACACAGCTATTTTAATATAATAAAATTTGCTGTTTTAAATGTCGCATTCAAACTCACAAAATATGTAAGAAAATATCTACAAGAAAATGAAAACAGAGGTTAAGCCTAATACAACGTAAAGAAAGCAATTTTCCATAAGATACAGTTCACGTAAAATAAAACAATATAAGGCGATTATTATATTATTTATTATTAAAAAAACAGATTATTACACAAGCTCAAATTGTAGATATTCATTGATAAATGAACACACACATATACAATTTCTTTTACGTTGCAAAATTTAAAGAAAACGTATACTTTGTTTGTTTGCTATACCAATTGCTATAAAATTAATCATGTCATGCTAGAGAGATTCTTCATCTCATAAGAGGATCTCGATTCTGGTACGGATATTGTGGATTATGGGGATATGGGTTGGGTGGATAATTTGGACCATGGGGGTAATGAGGATGAGGTTGATGAGATCCAGGAGGATAATAATGACTCGGAGGATGATGAGGTCCTGGCGGATAATGTGGACCACCCGGATAGTGTGGGTGATGAACAACATCTGGATAGCTATCAGGGCAAGGAGCATCCGGTGGCAGGCTGTATGGTGGCGGAGTCCACTCCATTGGACCTCGGGGAGCAAATCGGTACCCACAATGTGGTAAGCAAGGGGCGCTGCGGCAGTAAGGTCCACATGGTAGGCTGTGTGAAGGAGCCATTCTAAAATATTAATTTGAGGAAAAATGTACATGTATGACAACAAAAAGACAGTATATAAATAAGTTTATTCAGTTTTGCAAAGAAATTAATATAGGGATATATCTTTTAAGTAAAGATGTGATTTATATATATTTCAAATAATTAATTATTTATAGATATTAATTATGCTTATGTTTTTTATTAAAATTACCGTGTACTCGTATGTCAATTTGATCACTTAACACGAATACTAGAAACTTATTTTTTTATGATAAACAAAGAAATAATAAAATTATTAAATTAAAATCTGAACTTACTTATTTACCCTACACCAAGCACTTTTGTCGATAGAGCTCACATATTTTTTAATATATCTATCGTCTTATCGTCTTGATATGATTTACGCGATAAGAATAAAAGCCAGGTGAGTAATACGACATTGTGAAATTCATTGTATACGTAAATACGCGTCGTTTTATTTTATTTATTTAAATATACTCACATACATTTTAATAAAATATAATAATAATTGGCAATAATACATATAAAAAAAGTATATAAAATAACGTGCAGCTGTGCTTAATATGTTAAAACACAGAAACCATATTTAAGTAGTGTGTGCAGTATAAATGTACGAATTTCAAGACTTTTTAGAGTGGCGGAATTGAACCGAGTATCAACTCACAACCGTCGCGTACAGTTTGTACAGTCACATGTTTGTGCCCCTGCGCCACGACGGCCTTAATTTCAATAACTTTTTAATATTGATTATGCGTAAAATGTATTTATGACAATTTTTTTTTCTTTAGTACGGCATAATCAAATAACATAATATAACACAAATGAGGACAATCGTGGCGCAGGGGCGCGTGGTTCGATCGCCACTCAAGCTTATAAGATACATTTAAATAAAAAAAAAATAAAATAAATAAAACATTACTCATACAACGTGTATGTCACAAAGTGTTGTATACATTTGACAATATATACAACACTTTGTGACATACACGTTGCTATGGCAACGCGTATTATTGTAATACGCGTCAACGGGTCCTCTAGTATACATAAATAACTTAAAAAGTATATTTATATTATCTTATGATCGTATTATAATTTATATTTCGATGTGTCGAGGTTAAGCGCGGCGTTGAGTTTTGCCACTTATCACGCAATGCCTCCGGAATTCGGCAGAAAGTGGGGAACGGAGTGTCTTAACACTAGGTTCCCTCTGCCTACCCTGCTGTGTGCGGGATACAACGTGAAGCTGATTTTGATTTTTTTTATGATGGTATAGAGGTAAGCGTATAAAATAGTATTATCTATTGCATTTTATGAGACGAATTTCCAAGCAGGACTATTTTAAACACATTTATTAGCTTAATAGATCAATCAATGTAAGAAAATCTTGCGACGGTATTTTGAAACACTATACGCCCATTAAACAGTCTGATTTGCGTAAGGACTCATATCGTCCCCGTTTTAATTAATTAATTTATTAGCATGAACCTGATTACCAGAAAGACAAGGATAGCGAGAAAATATATTAGCCACGACTTTTTAATTTGTTAGAATATTTTGTCCTTATCTACTTTTAACTTTATATCATTATTTTCTTTGTTTGACTAATGTAGTATAAGATATCGTATTACAAAAATATATTACTCATTCCTGGTATCACAAACACATTTATTTACTAGAGTTTTGATACCATTTGTAACAACGATCATGTATACTTATTTCTTATCGAGGCATTTTTTAAAATAAATTTTACAACTATTTTATAAATATTTATTGATTTTACTTAAAATATAAAATATAGAAAGTATAATGATTTTCATATTATATTTATACTTATTTAATTAAACAGATTTCCAAATTCATTTTTGTTAGTTAATGGCATTAAATCATAATGGAGAGATTCATCATCTCATGAACGGGTATTGCGGGTTATATGGATTGTGTGGACCGTGGGGGTGATTAGGGTTGGGTGGATAATTTGGACCATGTGGATGGTAGGGGTGCGGTTGATGAGGTCCAGGAGGGTAATGGGGTCCCGGAGGATAATGAGGTCCTGGCGGGTAATGTGGACCGTCCGTGTAGGGTGGATGATGAACTACATCTGGGTAATTGTCAGGGCAAGGAGCATCCGGTGGCAAACTATAGGGTGGCGGAGTCCACTCCATTGGTCCACGCGGAGCAAATCGGTACGTGCAATGTGGCAAGCAAGGCGCGCTGCGGCAATAAGGTCCACACGGTAGACAGTGTAAAGGAGCCATCCTATAAAGAATAATTGCACATGAATATAACCTCTGAGAAGTGGTTTTTTTAATTTTTATTTTATCAGCATCATGATGTATCCCGCACACAGCAGGGTAGGCAGAGGGAACCTAGTGTTAAGACACTCCGTTCCCTACTTTCCGCTGAGTTCTGGAGGCATTGCGTGTTGAGTGGCGGAACTCAACGCCGTGATCGACATTAGAGCGAAGAAATGAAAATATAAATGTAAGTTAATGTTTCATTTCCTATAATGGGGATCGAACCCACAATGAGTCGATTTTACAATCACACTTTGTGCCCCTGCGCCACGACTGGCCTATTTTTTTTTCATTTTTATGTGTTACATTAACAAAAGTTAAAATACAATTAACAAGGAAAAGTCATTAACATCTCGCACAGGGCAGTAAAAAAAATACTATAAATGACTGTATTAGTAACTTAAATAATGAAATATTATTAATTACACGTATATTATATTTGTTTGTATATTGATCACTTCAAATTTTTAACACAGACACCAAAATGTAATTATAAAATTAAAATATTAATTTGAACAACTTACTCGTTTATCATACACCAAGTACTTTCGTCGATAGAGCTCATGTATTTTTCAATATATTGATATGGTTATCGCTATCATATGATTTACGTGATAAGAATGAAAACCAAGTGATATACGATACGATTTTATAAAATCATGAATTATTATTGTATATATATAACATATATATACAATAATATATTGTATAAAGAAGCAAATGGAGTTCTTTTAATGGGAGACGTGACCCAGTTATTATATTCTACTGCAGATCGTCACAAATTTTCAGTATCAGACAAATCTGCTGTGTACTTAAAGGAGCCATGAATGTTGTCTACGCCATACGAAGGATATATCCCGGAATATACTGCGACTTTTCGCAGTACATTTCCTTTTTATTAAAAACATGAAGGTGACACGAGTGCCGAGAGATCTTACAGATTCCCTCTCTTTACATCACTATCACACAGGAGAAGAAAGAAACTGTTACCAACGAGCCAGCCATCTGTACCCTTTAAAAAACATGAATTTTGAGAACTAGATTCCTATAAAAAGTCTTTTACAAAAACAGTCGCAAATTCAGTGTATATTTTATTGATTGAAGCATTTCTTAATATGTGTTTAAGTTATGTATAAATCTTTGTTTCTAGAACAGAATAAGTAAAAGGATCTTTTTTATATTTTACTTGATTAGAGAAAAAATATGCTAGATTAAGCTGTATATAATATTATAAATAAAAAATTCTCAACGTTTCTTTAACATTTGCGATGATGGTTTTCAATTAAGTAAATGACTTTTTAAAGTAATGAGGACTTTTTCGTTTCTATCAAACACGTAAACTCAATAAATATCATATTTCTAAAAACTCGAGGCATGTACCATGAAAGAGATTCGACTGAATGCACTTTTAATACACTTCGACATCGAAGTCGTCGTTATTTCTGTTTTTTTTTTTCTATCTTCTAGTGTTCATATTATAAAATATATTTAAGTCTGAAACCTAGAATTATAATGATATGCTAAATAAAATTTCTTAATTTTATTACATTAACAAAATAACCCCCTATATCTTGTTTAAGTAAGATTTGCAAACTGTATTACAAAATATAATATTTAAAAAATATTCTATTCTTTTAATATCAAAAATAACAAGAGCAACCAATCTATTTAATTAAAAGTTTGAAAACTTAAAACAAGTGTGCCATTACAAAAGAACAGCTAATAAAATTCCTCAAAGAATCGATTATGTATTCTGCTTCATCTTCCAACAAGGAAACTCCATTTTCCAAACACAAAACCGAGAAAAGACAACACGGACTTAAATACCTTGTAAGTAAACGAAGCGCGATAAGTAAATACAATTTCCTTCTTTGTGAAAATTTCAAAACAAACGGACGATGAAAACTCTAAACAAACGCTAAAAGATTGATATTCTTCGAGAGTCTCCAAGTTTTTGTAGTGTCTTTATAACATGAAAATAAGTTAATAATATTTATAATAAAGTTTAATCAGCTTGACGCTGTATCACGCACACAGTAGAATAGGCAGAGGGTAAAAAGTAGGCTTGTGTAAAGACACTCTCTCCGCTTTCCGCCGAATTCTCAAGTCATTGCGTGTTTAGTGGCGGAACTAAGCCCGCGCTTGGTTTCGTTACTAGAGCAAGGAAATTCAAATACTAAATATTTTATTAAGCGCGAGAATCGAATGTAGGTACATCCGTCGCGTTTACAATCAGTAGCTTGTGCCAATGCAGCTTACTTTCACCGAACCACAATAACGGCACACCTAAACGGATTGATTGAATGATTTTTATGAGACTATTACTAAAAGATAAAGACTACTTCGATAATTCTTCCGGGATCGGGGATTACCCGAGTCAATCCGCGTTTGTAAGGCGCGCGTACCTATCGCCTATCTAGATAGATATGAAATAATGAAACATTTTGCATATATCATATATACCATAACTTTTGAAAACAAAATCAAATACCAGAATATTTACCATTTATTAAGTGCATTACAGGATAGACAACCATATTAAACTAATCAACCAATTTTCCCAAAATACACTTAAATAATAAATACATATATCACATTCGTATATAGGTATAGTTTTAATTAAACATTTATATTTTATGTCAAATATAAATCAGTTTGTTAAATTATATAAATAACAAAATAATTGAAATGTGATATATCTATTCTTTTATAAAAAATAAAAATAAATAAAAATTCTTTTATATCAGAAGATAAAATAGTGCAAGCTAAATTGGAGCTATTTCTTTTTCCAGATCAATACGCCTAATTCGTAGCAGAGCAAGCCAAAATATAAATTGGTGTTGCTTTCGGACTAAGAAATAAAGTAATATTTTTAATACTAGCAGATATGATTTAAAGAAGAGCAGAAGTTATGTTTTGTTCTGTCTTGATTGTCTGATTTCAAAATAACCATGTTTTTCCACGTGCATTTACACGATACCAAAACGCAAATAAACAATTTTAATATTTTTGTCAGTCTCTCTGTCTTTCTGTTTGTCTTCTTAATGTTAAGAACAGCTTTTTTTACTTCCGCTTGGACGTTCTTATATCGCTGTTGATTGATGTCTGGTTGAATACAGCAGTCTACATATATAGATGTTCTGTGTGTAATGTAATGTAATTATAACGTGAAGGTCTTGGGTCCACATTAACAAATCATTTTTACCGCGGGATCATACTATCCAAAATATTATTGCATTTTCTTTACTAACAGAAATAACGAATACAAATGAGTAAAAAAATATTCCTATTGTAAGTACATATATTCAAATATTTCCACATATTAAAATTCTTTATTGGTCATACACTTCAAGCATACAATATGATCAAATGGAAAATGATACGTGAGAAATGAAAAATATATCGAATTACGGGTCATGGTTAAATTGGCATAAATATAGAAATATCCGATAAATATTCCACTTCCACTTGAATGGTTTGCAACAATCGCAGTGACGAACTGTGTTTTCCCAATTACTTAAAGCATTTCATATCATATCTATACAATTGATATCGAGTATTTAAATAAAAGAGTACATATTGGTTACTTTATTACAGTCAGGATCCTCAAAAAGGAAGGATTAGTTGTTAATATTGTTTAATTTATTTGTTTATATTGTATTGTAACGTGCAACATAGGTAACTCAGGTACATGTTATTTGTCAATAATTTAGTTATAGTAGCCATTATTGGTGTTAGTAGATTATTGGTGGTATTAAAATTTTATTAATTTTCTAAAGTATAATCTATTCTTTTTTTTTTCAAATAAATAACATTTGAATATATTAAAATTTAAAATACAATAATTACATTTTCAAAATTCTATGTACTATATTGAGTATTTTTCCCGACTGATTCAGTATTTTTTTGTTGTAGTGATGCCACCACATGGACCACATGGTCCACCCGGGCCACCTGGGTCATTGGTAAGGATATCTATAGACAGTCCACCACATCACGGGCCACCACATCATGGCCCACCGCACCATGGGCCCCATCATCACGGACCTCCACATCACGGACCCCCTCATCATGGTCCCCCGCATCACGGACCACCACATCACGGACCACTACATCACGGACCACCACATCACGGACCACCACATCACGGACCTCCACATCACGGACCTCCACATCATGGACCTCCACATCACAGACCTCCACATCACGGACCTTATTTCAGATAAAAAATGGCTAATTTTATATTATATTATATTTTCTGCGTATCAATGCAGGTTAACAAAAGCCATATTTTTTTTCTTTATTAGTGTTATTTTTATATCATAATAAGTTTACTGAATACATGTCAATGATTATTGTTAAGCTTAGCTTAGCTTAGCTTATAATATTTCTTAATCTGCTAAAAATGTAAAAAATAAATATTACTATTATTTATAACTATGTGGTTGTTTATTTATATTTTATCTTGATTATTAGAGGACGTGCTTTTATTAAAGATACGCACTTATGCACTTTAAAAATTAAATGTAAGAAGTACTATGTTTATATTTATATATGTAACTATTATATTATGTAACTAATTTAGATGAAAAAAATTATATATATANATATATATATATATATATATATTAACGAATGTATCACGATGTTTTGAAGAACACTACATACAGGGTAACTGTAATTAATTATTTCATACATACGTCCCAATAGTACGGACGAGCTTACAGGCAGTGCTGGCGTTCTTATTAAGAAAGTTTTTCCCTATAACACAATTACGTACACCAGATGTGTTGGATAGCATTTGCTACAAGCGTACCAACCGACCCTGATCTGTATACTAATTCGAAATATCAATACCACTTTCACGTAATAATTGTTATTGTATAAAAGATTGATCAGCAAATAAAAAATCTATTTTTATTTGTTCATCTAAGTGGTCTTTGTGGGTAGCTGGATAAGATTTTTAACTTGACTGTATGTATCTCGTCATATTATATGAAATCGCCACAAACCATTTTTTTTGTCTCTAACCCTTACAGGGAGTTATGGGGATAATCAATATTGTTTATTCTATTGCACTTTCAAAATTTACATATCACATAAAATTGCAATATTTTAAAACATTGTTAACCGTGTTTTTACACTGTTTCGCCGTATATGAGAGGTAACAGGTTGAAATGTCATGAACATTTGCAGCTCTCTGTTTGCCCTTGTATGACGCATATTTTTATCAGCAGACACATGTACAAAATTAAAATAATTCATTATATAAATATGTTTAAGCAGCGAATAGATATTAAATGTTAAACGAAGCTATAACTAATTGGATAAATTTACAAGCCAATTAATTAAATGAAATAAATTTTAGAGCATGAAAAGAGTTGAAATATCGCACAACTTTATATATAAATTTAAAATTATACTCTCAACATGTAGTTTCAAATGGTTCCAATATTTAAAATACTCAATTACATATTTTTTCCTGACTGGCGAGCCGCTCGCGGCTTCGCCCTCTTGAAGTAATAACAAATTTACTGTTAAGACACTCCATTCCCCACTTTCTGCTAAATTCTTGATGCACTACGTATTGAGTGCCACAACTCAACAATGCTTTGCCTGCGCTTTGTCTTCTTGCCAGAGCGAAAAAATTAAGATACGAAATATTTCAATTACAATAGCCTCTAATAACATTTTTCCTATATAAGTTTCATGTACAGACACCGATCCCTTACGTCTTTTTATAAGATAAGAATAAATATAAACGAATTCTTCCTTTATAACATAAAAAGAACTAAACTAAATTTCACTAAAAGAAAAAAATCTCAATATAGATTTTAAAATATTTATATACCTTTTACCTGCGGTTTCTTCCCCGTGTAATCGTATGATGACTCTGACCGCAGGTACTGTGGGTGGCACGAGACGAGTATATATATGTGGACTATATTATAGTCCTTCTTCTTATTTATGACTATACAATTCAAACACATTTTTTCTATTTAAACCGATTCGTACGAAACAAGTTATCGATTAGTTATTTTTCTAACGCATACATTTTATAAAGATAAACAATCTTGTGACCATCATGGCGCAGTGGGACCGCCTCTGATACGCAAACACGTTTTTGGTTTTATTCTCACTCCAGAAAGTGGAAATCATTCCGAGAAATGAAGTCAATTCTCGGCCCTAGTACGATCATTCGTATTTGGGCGGAAAGTAGAGAACGAAGTATCTTGACACTGCTTGCTAGGCAGAATAATGTATGAAGTAGAAAAAAAATCTACTTTATGTACAAAGCCTGATAACTTTTAGACAGTTATCGTTAGAAGTAATAAAACTCTACGATTTGTGATATTTAAAATAATAAAATTCTGACAAAATTTTCAACACCTTGGGTTCCGCATCCTCGTATTGTTTTTGAAAAACAGTGTTTTCGGAATAAGTAAGGTTCACTGGATTTCAACCCTCTACAAAAATACAATAAGCCGTGATGGTCGAACAGATCTCTATAAATATAAACGAAATTCGTAGAAGTACCTAAACCTAGGAAGTTAGGTGAAAAGCGGTCTCTCTCATGAAATAGGATCTTCGTAGAACAATAATACATCTTAATCAACAGAGGGAAGCTCTTCGCATTCAACCGCTCTTATTCATCTCAAATCTATTGGATTCTACAATCCACCAAAAACAGACACATTCGAGAGTTACTGCACTTAGATAACTAAATAGATTGACTTTACTATATTAGATATATATATTGGAAGAATATTAAATATTTTTTGATAGATTTTTTAGCGACACTGTCACGCACAATGTAGGCAGATGGAACCTAGTGTTAAAACACTCCATCCCCTATTTACCGCCAAATTCTGGAGGCATTGCGTGTTGAGTGGCGGAACTCAACTCCGCGCTTTGCTTCGACGTCAGAGCGAAGAAAATGGAAATATTAAATACTTATTATCCTCCAATAGAGATTATTAATAATATTTATTTATATAACCACTTATTTTTACCAAAAAATATACATCAATTATACAAAACATCAATCTACTATATAAAATAAAACAAGTACCTTATATAGAATTCAAATGAAAAATACATAAAGGACCCGAAAAGGGTTTTCGAGATTATAATATTATATTACTAAGATAACTTAGAATAACAAGTCTTAAAGTTAAATTCATTATTTTTGTCCAGTTCTTTCTTTTTCAGATGGAAATAGATTTTTCAGATAGATATTTTGTTTGATTTGTTATATTTGTCAAATGTCATTGTAAAAAATTGCACAAAGCATAATCTATATTAATATAATAAAGCGGAAGAGTTTGTTTGTTTGTTCAAACGCTAAGATCTCTGGATCTACTGGTCCGATTTACTTTCTTTTTGTTTTATATGAAAGCTGCATTCTTCAGAAGTGCTATTGGCTAACATTACGGTGTAAGTCTTAGTTAGCCTTAAATAACAAAATAACAATAATAAGGAACGCCATAGAATTGCTTTAAAATTGCTTTAAACGCGTGCGCTGCATATATAGCTTATTATATGTCAGTACGTTGTATGACAAATATATTCAATATTATTAGATCAAAAATAAATTCCGCGACGCCATATAGCTGTCTCTTATAAATAAGTGACAATAAGGCAGTTTGTGAAAAAAAATATTTGAAAATTGTAAGGTGATATTTCATCGCTTTTTATTTCACATGTATATTGAAACTTACGAGCAAAAATTATTTTATCACCAAGGAAATTTAAAGAAGATAATCTTCGGCTTTTATAGCATGTAATTTGGACGTATACTTTTCGAGAAAATGTAAAATTAAAATAATTCAACGCTATGTTACGGCCGCAGGCCTAGGCTCGAGTCCCGCGGGGGACGCCCTTGCCGCCGATGACGTCCTATCGTATCGTATACAACACGTAATGTTCATGATTGAATGTATAAATCTGTTGGCAAATGCAGCATAATAAAAATATTATAGGTGGGTGGTATGCGCGCGAAGCCGCGAGTGGACCGCTATTATAACTATAATACGAAATAAAGGTACAAATGATAGTTTCTTAAATAATTATTTTCATATACACACATCAGGGTAGGCATAAAAAACCTAGTGCTAAGACACTCAGTTTCCCACTTTCCGCCGAACTTAGGAGGGATTGCGTGTTGAGTGGTGGAACTCTACGCCGCGCTGTGCCACGACACCAGAACGAAGAAATGGAAATATAAATTTAAATAAATATTTCATTTCCTCGAGTGGGATCGAACCCACAACCAGTCGCGCCTCTGCACCACGACTGGCCTCGAAAAAAAATGGTGTATATGAAATCAAAATTTATTTGATTTTGATTTCATATACCCATATTCATATAAACCATATATTGGCCGTCATTTAAGAAACTCGTAAACACGAACAAAGGGTGGAATGATTTGTAAACAATTATATATTTATATCAATAATAAAAAAAGGGAACGGAGTGTCTTAACTCTAGGTTCCCTCTGCCTACCCTGCTGTGTACGGGATACAGCGTGAAGCTGATAGAAAAAAAAACAACAATTTAGCCCAATTGCAACCGACATTCCAACTTTCCATGCTCGTGGCCAATGGTGCGCGAACGTGTAAATTATGGGCGTGCGACGCGCGACGTCACTACTGCAGCCGTGAGTTACGGTTATAGCGCGCCCTTCCGCTGCCTCTGGCCTCCAATATCCGGCTTCACGAGTCGCCTTGGCTTTTTTGACTAACTTTATCTTGAACACCTATAGCGATTTATATTTTTGAAAGTATATATTTCTATTTACTATTCTAGCGCATACTAGGGGGTAGTATGGTGAACTCGTCTGCCCATCATGTTTTGGTCTGACTAAGATACAACAGAGCGAACTCAGGAAGTAAGTCTGTGAATTAACTTGCACTATTATTAATAAATAAATGTTTATTGAACATACATCTCCTTTGACTTTTATTAATAATATAGACTTGCTTGATGTGAAATAGGTCAGTCGTGGCGCAGGGGCACAAGGTGTGACTGTAAAACCGACTGGTTGTGGGTTCGATCCCCACTCGAGGAGATGAAATATTTACTTAAATTTATACTTCCATTTCTTCGCTCTGGTGTCGAGGATAAGCGTGGTGTTGAGTTCTGCCACTCATCACGCAATGCTTCCAGAATTCGGCAGAAAGTGGGGAACGGGGTGTCTTAACACTAGGTTCCCTCTGCCTACCCTGCAGTGTGCGGAATACAGCGTGAAGCTGATTTTTTATATAGACTTGCGTATTATTGTTCTGTCTAATTCCAATAACAATATCGATTTTCCAAAGTTTAACCGTATATTTACACAAATATCGAAAAGCCATTATAAATTCAATAGTGTTGCCTGTTGTAGTTGCGCCAATACAAAACTTGGAACCACTTATCACCGACATCGGCTCGTAAATCGAATAGCCTTAAGTGTTGAACATCACGAACGCTTCCAGCTCTTAGGGAATTATTTGAGATATGTATATAACGTGCGTGGGTTTCACTATGTTAAATTTATATTTTGTGAATAAAAATATCATGTGCAGCATTAAATAGAAAGAAATAACAACTCGTGAGGCCAGTCGTGGCGCAGGGGCACAAGGTGTGACTGTAAAACCGACTGGTTGTGGGTTCGATCCCCACTCGAGGAGATGAAATATTTACTTAAATTTATATTTCCATTTCTTCGTTCTGGTGTCGAGGACAAGCGCGGCGTTGAGTTCTGCCACTCAACACGCAATGCCTCCAGAATTCGGCAGAAAGTTGGGAACAGAGTGTCTTAACACTATGTTCCCTCTGCCTACCCTGCAGTGTGCGGGATACAGCGTGAAGCTGATTTTTTTTAAATAACAACTCGTAAGTTCAAAAATCATGACAATGTAACTCAATCAAATTATAACTCCGATAAGCAATAACAAATATTATTCGTTCTGTATCAACGTTTGTTAACCCATTTAACAAACGTTGTTCAGTTTGCTTAAATTACACATACTTATTTTTAACAATATTACCTTGTTATTTGTTAAGAGGTAGTTGAGGCCAGTCGTGGCACGTTCGATTAGAGGAAATTATATATTTAATATTTTCATTATTTGCTCTGGTAACACGCGATGCGTCAAAATTTCAGCGGAAAATGGAGAATGGAAATGTTTTAATGGCAACCGAGTGTCTTAACACTAGGTTGCCTCGTTCACTCTGCCTACCCTGTTATATGCGGCGAGATACAAAATAAAGTAAAAAAAAGTGTAATAACTTCTTATGAAATACTGTATATAACTTCTTATGTAGCCTTAAAGTATCGCCGACTTATAGTTTTGAATTTATATATTTTTTGAATTTCTAATTAATTATTGCATTGAGTCAATTTAACCGTCTTAAAATCACCTGCATTGATATCATCGAAATTGTTATTACAGATGTTAGCTAATATGTGTTGTCGTAACTGTGATAGTGTTGTGTCTGTTATATAATATTATTGTTATTACGTTATTATATTGAGTCAATATGTTAATAAAGCTGTAAGCTATATACAATATAAGTAGCTTCTTGATATCAGGAAATCTGATTATGTGGATGTTGATTAGTTAGTGTTGAAAATATACTATGACATTTGAATTGAATCTAACTGAATATAAATTAGTGTAAGTTAAGGCCGTCGTGGTCCCGGTGACATAAATACAACGGTTGTGGGTTTGATTCTCATTCGGGGGAATGTAATATTTAATATTTTCATTTCCTCGCTCTGGTACCAAGACAAAGGCAAAGCACGGTGTTGAGTTTCGTCAGTCAATACACAATGCCTCAAAAGATCGGCGGAAATTGGGGAACGGATTATCATAACACTAGGTTCCCGGTGTGAATCTAAAAAAATACAGCGTGAATCTAAATAAATGTTATATATACTTTTTTATAAAATAATCTATACATATAAATAAAATTGAAGTATCTGTCTGTGATTTTAAAATAGCCGTGTTTTTCAAGAACATATTTAGACGATGCTATAAACAATTTTAATTTTTCTGTCTTTATTTGTCCAGGTTGATCTTCGGAACAGCTGGACTGACGAAATTCCTTCGGAACCGGGCTCAACGCCGAAAAAAACGCATTTGCGTACCTACCGTCACCTAGATATAGTGAAATAACAAAACATTTTTCTATTAAACATGACATTTTTTGTAAGCCAAATCAAATAACATATCAAAAGATTTAAATAACGATTAATTAAATGTGTAACAGTATAGATAACCATATAAAAATAATCATTTTAATTAATACACTTAAACAATATTAAATAAATATTCATATAGTTCAAGCGGGCGAAGTGGAGCAGTAGCGGTAGCCCTAGCATCTATCTAATAAATATATTCTCTAATTATCATAATAATTATTGTATAAGTATTTAATTCATATTCTAACTTGAAGTAAATTTTCCTTTCAAAATAATATAAAATGGACAAAATTTTGTTTTTTTTTATTTCATTTAAAATAAACATGCAATATCTAACCAAATGAAGTTTCATATAAAATACTATACTGTACACATTTATAAAACAGCCCTATAACTTTATAGCACGATGCACATTCAGATGATAATATATAGCGTAGCACCCGCATTTGTATAAAGGAATACTGACATTTATAAACTTTTACGAAGCAGTAGGACGTGGTATCATGTACGGAGATCGCGTGCACTCCAAAGACACGAAAGTAAGGAGCATACATGAATAAGTCCGTACCTTCAGAATTTATTTCAGCGTGAATTCTTTCAATTTTAAAGGGAAAAAAAACAGTCTTAGTTTATTTTGACATGTTGTGACGAAGAAATTATATCCATTCTTACATATCAAAACCACATTTTGGTTGCTATTCATAATAAATACTTTTGAAAAATTATTGACATTTGAATGTGAAATCGAATAAAATATAGAAAGTTTCAACCTTTTATAGTAAAAGAATCATAGAATGACAATATCAAACTTTTCAAGATATAAGTTCAATAATATTATGTATCTGTGTCGGTGTAGCGTGCACTGGCTTCCAGCCAAGGTTAGATGATTTTGAAGAAATTGGGTGCTATTTATATATATTGAGATGAATGTAAGTGTTGTGTTATAAACTATTTGATATACGAGTACTGTTCGTATATCAAATATTCTATATAATTTTATCGAGATATAAAGCTAGATTCAAAGCATGTATTCACTTTTAACCAAGGGATACATTAATATTTATTTTCACTTTCGTTTGAAATGTTCTAATTATAATAGACTGACGGAAAATATTTAGTTGAGGAGTTCTAAACTATAATATATAAATTTATTTAATTGTTATAGTCGTACATATTATACGTATGTATGTAGTACGTACTATTGCTATTGGCATATTCTCCGAGACATTTTCACCTCCTACCACTTATCATATTACATGGTTATAATGCACTCTAAAGAAGCCAATCGTGGATATCGCACGTATATTCTTATGGGTTCTACACATAGTTATTCACTTTTACTTAAATCAAGTGAGGGGAAGGGAACCTGGGAACCTAGTATTAAGACACTTCATTCCCATTAAAACATTTCCGTTCCCAACTTTACACTGAATTCTGTAGGCATTGCGAGTTGAGTGGTGAAGCTAGCACTGTGCTTTGCCTCGAGTGCTATTCATTTACACTTTTATTTTATAAGAACAACTTTAGCCTGTATCCCGCATATAGCAGGATAGGCAGAGGGAACCTAGTGTAATAGTGTAATGTCTTAATTCTCACTGTCATATCCTCTCTAGAACCAACCATTACGTGTATCTTTTTATTGCGGATTCGGTCAATAATCGTTACATAGTTTTTTTATATATATAATTGGAAATATCACATTAAGACCATCGTGGCGCAGTGGCAAAGCGTGTGACTGTAAAAGGTTGTTGGTTCAATATCCGCTCGGGGGAATGAATTTATTTAATTTTCCTTATGGTAAAAAGGCGAAGCGTGGCGTTGAGTATCGCCGTTCAATCAGTGAAACTAAAGAAATTAAAAAATCACATATTGAGGATAAGATAGCCTCCAAATGCAATTTGGGAATTGGATGCTAGGTGAAAGCTTGATCATCCTATCGAATTATAGTTAACGTTTATTTCCAGTGTTAAGAGCCGCGTTTTTTGCCAGCGGCTTGGTAAAGGGCGAAGAGTTCGGCTTGAAAGACTGTACAGAAAGTCGATAAAACATGCTTTCTGGCCAGCTTTTCGGCTTCTCTCTTCCAGCACGTTAGTGCTGCCCCTACCCCGCCACCAATCTTGCTTCCGTCTGTATAGATTACTATGCCCCTTAGGTCATGGCTTTCTACACTCTCCGGTTCCATGCTCTCGATGCAGCCGAAACACACTTCAAGCTCTTCCGACGGATGGGTCGTCTGTTCCAGCTAGGGTTAAATGTTTTTCAATTTTAAAATAACAATAAGCTATTAGGTAAGAAAATTTCCAAATTTTCTTTTATCTTTAACAATTTTTTTAATAATTAGCTTTGAGTTTTTGCTTGAAAAGTTCTGGCTCAGCCTAACTTTCTCTATTCCTACGCTGATGCTTCAATTCACGATTTTTCATGTTAATTTACAAAATACAGATGACGCGCCCGCGTCCGCATGATTGCTCCATCAGTAAATACAATATTTTTTCTTACTATAATAATAATAAATAAAGCAGTGAAATGCCTTATTACATAGACTAATCTTTCACACACTTAATATACTTAAAACATACAGTATAAATAAATCAATTTTAAAAAGTACGTACAGATTATGGTTCCATCCATCCATCAGCCTTTCGAAGTCCACTGCTGGACATAGGCCTCCCCTAATGCTCGCCACTCCGCCCGGTCCTGCGCCCTCTGAATCCAGCGGATTCCCGCTGTCTTTTTTAAGTCGTCGGTCCACCTGGCTGGAGGGCGGCCTGTACTCCTTTTGCCGAGACGTGGTCGCCATTCGAGGACCTTTCTTCCCCATCGGTCGTCAGTCCTCCTGACAATATGGCCTGCCCATTGCCACTTCAGCTTGCAGATTTTGAGAGCTATGTCGGTAACCTGCGTTCGTCTACGGATTTCATCGTTTCGAATTCTGTCGCGTAGAGAAATACCAAGCATAGCTCTCTCCATCGCTCGCTGAGTGACTTTGAGCCTGTGGATAAGGCTTGCGGTGAAGGACCACGTCTCAGCGCCATAAGTCAACACTGGCAACACACACTGGTTGAAAATTTTTGACTTTAAGCACTGAGGGATACTAGACGAGAAGATCTTTTGTAGTTTCCCAAACGCTGCCCAGCCGAGTTGGATTCTACGAGTGACCTCTCTCTGAAAGTTGGACTTACCCATTCGGATCACTTGTCCCAGGTAAATGTACTCGTCAACAACTTCCAGAGGTACGCCTTCAACAACGACCGGCATGGGTGTGACATGGACGTTAGACATGATCTTTGTCTTGTCCATGTTCATCTTAAGACCCACCCGTTGTGAGGCGCTATGGAGGTCCCCTACCATAGCACTGAGCTCCTCCAGGGACTCTGCCAGGATTACTACGTCATCGGCAAATCGAAGGTGTGTTAGGTGTTCGCCGTTGATGTTAATACCACGCCTGTTCCACTCCATCAACTTAAACACGTCTTCCAGTGCAGCATTAAAAAGTTTTGGGGATATTACATCCCCTTGTCGCACTCCGCGCTGCAGTGGAATAGGTGCTGTTCTTCCGTCGTGGACACGGACTGACATGGTCGCGGCTTTGTACACACACTTCAATACCTCGATGTATCGATAGTCAATCTGGCATCGTTGGAGAGACTCTAGCACTGCCCAGGTCTCGATAGAATCAAAGGCTTTCTCATAGTCCACATACGCAACACATAGCGGCAGATTATACTCCTCGGTCTTCTGTATAACCTGTCGCAGCGTATGTATGTGGTCCATGGTACTGTAGCCTTTTCGGAAACCGGCTTGTTCGGGAGGCTGGAAGTCGTCTAGCCTGCGCGCAATACGATTAGTGAGAACCCTTGAAAAAAGCTTATAGATGTGGCTTAAAAGCGCGATAGGTCTGTAGTTCTTCAATAGGGCTCTATCGCCCTTTTTGAAGAACAACACCACCACGCTCCTGCTCCAATCTTCCGGAACAGTTCCGCTACCGATGACGGTATCAAACAATTTTTGCAGCGCCAATAGTAGGGGCTTCCCTCCGGCTTTTAGTAGCTCTGCTGTAATACCGTCATCACCCGGTGCTTTGTTGTTCTTAAGCTGATTAAGGGCTCCTCTAATTTCGTACAGGCTGACGTCCGGAATATCTTCGGTATAGTGTCGGGTCAATTTGGCTCTTTTGTCATTCATCAATTTGGGAACGAGAGGTTTCGAGGATGTATATAAGCGTCCGTAGTACCTCTCAATTTCTCTCTGAATTTCAGGCTTAGACGAAACTATAGCACCGGACCCCGTCTTCAATCTCGTTAGCTGGCTTTGCCCAATACTCAGATTCCTTGTAAACACCTTGGAGCCTTGGTTCCGCTCGATTATGGTTAAATTCAAATAAATAATATTCCAGAAATATCTGAAATATTCGCCAATAACAGTATCAAACTGTGTTTTCCCAATTACTCATAACATTTTATATCATATCTTTACAACTGATATCGAGTAATTTAAATAAAAGAGTACATGTATTGTACATTATTACAGTTGGGATCCTCAGGTGGATGACAAGCTATTAATATTATTTTATTTCTTTTTTTGTGTCACATTTTAAGGTGAAATACAGGTATATATATAATTTATACTATGACGTTATTTTAGTATATTTTTTTTGCTGATTTAGTAACATTTAAAAAATTCTGTACTTTTTTAGCAAAGCGTATGTGAATATTCTAAATTAAATATATAATAAATATAATTCTAAATTAAATATATAATAAAATAAATTAAATATATAATAGTAATTAAATTGGCTACAATAAATATATACATATACAAAAATCTTTACTTATTTGCACATTTTTACGACTATATATATAGTCGTAAAAATGTGCAAATAAGTAAAGATTTTTGTATAGCGTCACGCTGTATGCCGCTGCACAAAGCAGGGTAAGCAGAGGAACCTAGTGTTAAGACATTCCGTTGCCTATTTTCCACCGAATTCTGGAGGCATTGCATGTTGAGTGGCTGAACTTAATTCCGCGCTTTGCCTTGACCCCAGAACGAAAAAATGAATATAAAATATTTCATTCCCTCTAGTGGGAATCAAACCCACAACCTGTCGTGTTTACAATCACACTTCGTGCCACTAGGCCACGACTGGCCTCATCATTTATTTTGTATTAAAAATTTTAAAAAATAAATTAGCTTCAAGCTGTATCCCGCACACAGCAGGCTCGACAGAGGGAACTTAGTGTTAAGCCCCTCCGTTCCCCACTTTCCGCCAAATTTTGGAGGCATTACGTGTTAAGTGGCGGAACGAAGAAATAGAAATATAAATTTAATATAAATAAATTTTTCATTTCCTCGAGTGGGGATCGAACCTACAACTGTCGCGTTACAGTCACACCCTTGTGTCCCTGAGCCACGACCGCCTCTTTTTTTTCTATAATAAAATAATAGAGATTAATTGGTAATATTTTACTATTTTAGTGATGCCACCACATGGTCCACACGGTCCAGGCGGACCCCATCCGCCACCAAATGGGCCACCAGCGCCAGGTGGTCCTCCACATCATGGGCCCCCACCTCATGGTCCGCCTAACCCTGGTCCCCCACCACCTGGCCCCACACATCATGTACCACCACATCATGGACCACCACATCATGGACCATCATATCATTGACATCACTACAGATAAAACGGTAAATTTATGCCGGTTAAAGACAACTACGTTTTTTCCTTTATAAGTGTTTCTTATATTGTAATAATTGTACCGATTAAAATAAATGAAAATATAAAAAACCCTTTTCTTTTATGCATCCCGAGTCTTTTTCAATAGAAAATTATTTATTAGTTGTAGATTCATAGTAGATTCATTGTTAAAAATCAAATAAGCTTCACGCTGTATCCCGTACACAGCAGGGTAGGCAGAGGAAACTAGTGTAAGACACTCCGTTCTCACTTTCTGCCGAATTCTGGAGGCATTGTGTGGTGAGTGGCGGAACTCAACACCACCCTTTGCCTCGACACCAGAGCGAAGAAATGGAAATATAAATTTAAATAAATATTTTTAAATGAATATGAAATATTTCATTCCCTCTAGTGGGAATCACAACCTGTCGTGTTTACAATCACACTTTGTGCCACTGCGCCACTACTGGCCTCATCATTTATTTTCTATTAAAAATTTTAAAAAATAAATTAGCTTCACGCTGTATCCCGCATTCATCTTCTCAAGTGAGAATCGAACCCACAACCAGTCGCGTTTACAGTCACACTTTGTGCACATGCGCCACGACTGATCTCATTAGTATTGTTAGTAGCTTCATTGTTATTTTCTTTTATTTCTTTTACATGTATTTAATTATTTATTATATACTGCAAAGTTTTTTCTTGACTGGGTTTTTTTGGGTCCAATTTATCTCAACTTCTACTAAACGATTTCATCTTCCCACCTACCTTCGGGTCCCGAACAAGACGTCATTTGGTTGTCGACGTTTGGTCTTGTATGCGCGCCACATATCCGACCCATTTCTACTTTAATGACCATGGCTCGACCAGGGCATTTATGAATTTCGTAATACTTTTTATTTTAGTTTTGTCTTATCCTTTGCATTTTCGCTGAATCTCACTTTAATATATACAAAGACAAGTTAATATATTTGTCACTTATTTATAGTGTTTTTAAAAAAGTATAAATCAGCTTCACGCTGTATCCCACACATACCAGGGTAGACAGAGGGAACCTAGTGTTAAGACACTCCGTTCCCCACTTTATGCCGAATTCTGGAGGCATTGCATGTTGAGTGGCAGAACTCAACGCCGCGCTTTGCCTCGACACCAGAGCGAAGAAATAGAAATATAAATTTAAGTAAATATTTCATCTCCTCGAGTGGGGATCGAACCCACAACCAGTAAGTAGGCTTTACAGCACAATTTGTGCCCCTGCGCCACGACTGGCCTTAAAAAAAATAAGTTAATATATTTAATATATTTCTGTTCTCGTCGGCCTACCTCGTTCCTTACTTGTCCAAATTGGTTAGTGAATATACATCTGTTTTGTATATAATATTCAAGATATATATGGCAGTTCTCCTAAAATTGTTATTTTTAACCAAAAATTATGTCTTTTTTAAAACCAGCGTGTAAAGCCGTAATTTTGCTGTCAGATATAAGCTTGGACATTATAATGCACGTTTATTGAAGTGGCATCTATGAACAACCCCTATTTATTTTATAAATGGATTTTTAAAAAAATGTGTTAATACGGACAATGACGATTAGTGTAGAATAATGATAAGCAACTGGAGAAAAATGATG
>JAAIXJ010000148.1:207092-226315 GCA_013403705.1 Heliconius hermathena | reverse complement strand
GACAACTTTAATAAGTTATTCTTTTGGTGTATCTACATTCTTGAAACTGGTACGAAACTCTCGGGTCATGAGTACGACTTGAACTTGACCGAAAATATTGATTATTTCATAGATTATATAAAAATGCCTAAAAACGTGCTTTCTATGTATATTCTGTATACCAATTATATATTTACTTAAAATATGTGACTAATTTAAAAACTGTACAGGAGCTAATATAAGTTATTTTACAAAGAATATAGTGAATACTTATCCAAATAAATAAATTAATAATTAAGGCTGTTTGTAATATCTCTATTTCTTAAATGAATAATCATCCAATTCAAGCGGGCAAAGCCGCGGGCAGGCCGCTAGTAGTAAATAAAGATATCAATGACGCTTCATGTGCTAAAATTAGGAGAATCCAATTTAAGACTTATTTATAAAATTGTTAAAGCATCCGTGGCGGCAGTTGCACCGTCGGAAATTAAAGCTCTGCATGCTAACATTATTATAAGCCAAAATAAACACTACGTTAGATAACGTATTTTCGTGGCAATATTTAAAACAAAAGCTCGCTCGATCAATGACCCTATTTTTATAAACTTTTTTTGCGATCGATTTTTGTGTAGCTACACCTAAATTATAAGCACGTTTTATTATTAAAACCTTTAAGTATGTACTTATTTCATTAAAAATAGCAAATAAAATTAATATAGTTTAATTACGAATATTTTTGAAAAGAAATTAGCTAAGAACACACCAAATCTCCACGTAAAATATTCAATTTTTTGAAGGTTTTTTCTTAAAATATATTTTTGTATATACTAAATCATCAAACTTGTCTAGACGCCTTGTTTATTATTTAGTTAAGTATTTAATATGATATTCATCTTATTAAAATTATTTACTATTAATGAGTAATCACAAGGAAATTGAAATTTGTGCGTTTTGGAGAACTGCCATATACCTTCTACTTTAGTTATATTCATTTCCACATCGATTTTTTTTTGGTTGCATCATTGAGTGATTTTAGCATAGGTTACCATTCTTAAGCTGACTAGGATACTAATACTAGATCGTCTGCAAATCTTAAGTGTTTTACATATTCGTTATTGATTTAAGCTCTTGTCGTCTTTACAACAAAGACATCATTTTAGGTGTGATATCGTCTGTCTTGTGAACACTTCAAACGGCATGTAGGCTTTTGGTGACAATTTTTATTAATATATTTTTTTCTTGTATACGTTTGTAAAGATAAGTTTTTTTAAGAGTTTAAAGGTTAAGGAGATTTGTAAGAAAAGAGATATTCTATATGTTTTATAATATTATTTCTTCTCCATTTTTTAAAGTTGCACTCAAAGTGTTCATTGATTGCACTCTTCTTTAGATGTTATAGCGTTGTTGGAGCTCCAACTGGTCTATGATTTGAAAGGTCGTCGAAGTTTTTCTGGTTACCGTCTGGAATTGGTCAGGTATTAGTCTTGAATTTTAACCATTTTTTAAATTTATTTTAAGACGTATGCTCTGTTTTCTATGGCAAAATCTATTAATCTTTGTCCTCTTATATGTTTCATTTCGAATTATTTACTTTTATTTACTTTATTAATTTCATTATTATTTCTTTACTTTACTCTTCACTATATTGAGATATTCCTATATCACTTTATTTTTTATTTCTTCTGTACTGCTTACAAGTGCCTACCCAGTACACTAAGTACTGTTACGTAAAAAATACTTTTACAAATTATATTGCAATGGAAATGCAAAAAGCTTTTTTTATTGTAGAAGGCCTTATTTACATAGCTCCTGTAAATTAGAAACGAATGAAGCCTCTGTAAAGTTTTCCTACACTTAATTAAAAAATTCACAACAGGTTACAGTAGTAGTTCACTGTCTGTATACCAACAGTAAGGGCACACGGGTTTTCACTGTGCTTGGTAAAGTACAATGTTGTTTTTATACGTTTATCTAATAAAATATATTCAATTACTTATACGATTTATTATAAAAAAATTAAATTATTCATACTACTTACGTGCTTCAGCTTCCAATTAAATTGAGTAAGCAAATTCAGCCTACACAGTTTTGATTTTAGCAGATCTACGAATGTATTGTTTCCATCATTAGAAACATTAATATGGGCTTTATGAGTTTTTTTCTAAATCTTATTAATGTACTTCATTATTAAATAAGACAAAGCCCGGTGTTGAGTTGAACAACTGAACAAGAAATATTGATTTTTTTCTGAAATTGGAGAAGCTAGTGATTTAATATCACCATTAGGCCTCTCTAAATATCCTGCTATTTATAATACATGTAGCACATGCACGTAACTAAAAATGTAATAAATTATAATTAATAATTCGAGGCCGGTCGTGGCGCAGCGGCACGAGGTGTAACTGCAAAACCGACTGGTTGTGGGTTCGATCCCCACTCGAAGAGATGAAATATTTACTTAAATTTATATTTCCATTTCTTCGCTCTGTTGAGTTCTGCCACTCAACACGCAATGCCTCCAGAATTCGGCAGAAAGTGGGGAACGGAGTGTCTTAACACTAGGTTCCCTCTGCTGTGTGCGGGATACAGCGTGAAGCTAATTTAATTTAATTTTTAATAATCTTATTTCCTAATATTGTGGGCTTTTTTATGTATTATTATTCTCTATTCAACCAACATTTTTATGCTAAAATTATACATAAGCATCAATACCCGGTTATTAAATATTTAACTGACAGAACAAAGAAATTTTAATCTTTTGGTAGTAAAGAGATTTTAATCTCTTATTGTATTTTATGTAAAATATCCTGGACAGCAAATATTAAAAATAATGGAAGCTGCGGTATAAATAACGCCACGGAAAGTTAATTAAAAATGAAACGACTTATTTCGTAAGCAACGGAATGCCTTTGTGTATCTTAATTTTTTAATATGGATTTATTAAAATCCTTTACCATATATGTTAAAAGAATATGAATCTAACACGAAACGCATATTGTGTAAAGGTGTACCCTACACACATAACTTTTAGAAGCAGAGATCGCGACATATATGACTTCATACCTTTGAGAAACGTTTTGCATTATTTAAAAGATACAAAAGCTCATGAGTAATACAAAGGGAATCCAATACGATACTACGGCCATTCCGATGCAAATGGCACATAGTTGAAATATGCGACACCAAATGAAATCATAAATTCCAGTAAATACGTTGCAGGAAGTACGCGCTTTGGCGAACGTTCAGTCCTTAGTGGTTTGTATTAAATTTTTAAATTATTGCAGTTTTATCCTGCGCGCTCTGCTTTGTGCAATGTACCCACAACATTTAATTTTTAATATATTTTTATATAACAAATATCCTGGTATATAACGATTAAGTCCCTTTTTACATACGTATGTAGAAAAGGTTTCAATAAATTTGTCCTTTACAATCGTTTGAGATCGTTTGGGATAAAGAGTGTATTTAAAATTAAATCAAATTAAATCAGCTTCATACTGCACTCCGCACACAGCAGGGAATCTAGTGTTAAGGTACTCCGTTCTGCACTTTCCACCGAATTATTGAGGCATTGCGTGTTGAGTGGCGGAACTTAACGCCACGCTTTGCCTCGACACCAGAGCCAAGAAATGCAACTATAAATTGAAATAAATATTTCATTTCTTCGAGTGGGGGTCGAATCCAGAACCAGTGCGTATTTGTAAAATAAATATATTTAAATAGATTTCTATTTTATGTATTTAATATTGTAACTACAATTAAATTCCACCAAATTTTAAGAGCTCAGTAATTCAAAATCAAAATATATAATATAATTATTTGTATTTAGTTTAAGCTATTAAATACACGAAATGAACATTTACAGCTTCCATTCATGAATGGCTCACATCCAATGGTCGTTGAAATGTTGAAGATTGAAATTCCGTTAGCTAATCGATACTAATTCAAAGTGCTCTGCTACTTAGGAGCTGCAGGCGCGGGGAGCCACGGCCAGGACGATTTATGGCAGCATTAGACTCGCATTTGTAGAGAAGCGCGCTCTCGCACACTCTTGGCGGACGTTCCGCAAAGCTGTTTACCTAATCCATGAGCACAGGATTTATTATTTTGTACTCCACGGTATCGATTTAAAAGGATTTTTATACATATATAAAACTTGTGCCATTGCTGCCTGACCTCGTCGACTTTGTAATATGTTCAATTAATATTTGTATAGGGCCGCGTGTTTTTACAATACCCGAAATTAATTTCCCGAATCATTAAAATGGGGATTATTGGGAGAAATACGGACGGTGTAATTTCGAACGATATAATTGTACATCATATATTTCTTTTACATTCTGGATAAATACGAGATAGTATAAATAAAATAGTTTTAATTTAAACTTTACTCACAGTGATGAAAAATAATTTTGTGTCTGTGTAATTAAGAGCTACTTCGGACTGAACCATCAAATATCAGCCACATTTCTCTTTACTTCTTTTCTTTCCAAACTTTCCATTGGAAATTGTATATTTATATGTTTCGTAATGATATTTACATTTTTCTCGACTATCATACACAGTAAAATAGTTTATTAAGTTTCCAGACGTAATACGTGTAGTATGTAACTTAGTAGACATATAAAATATAGTAAAGTACAAAAAGTTAAACTTAATATTAAATTTTAACTTCTACTTTCTCGTACTAAATTATTTGAGTACGGTTAAAATTTTCATAAAATTTAACTTCACTAAGAACAAGTCTAAAATTTATAACTTGAAATACTTTTAAGATGTTTAGACATTTTGTAATATCATACATTGTAGCATATAACCATGATGGTGCAGTGGCTGACTATGAACGCAAAGTTTTATATTACATCCTCATTTCGGTGAAGTGTATTACATTCCCCGCTCGTGTAAAACAAAATGTTTAGTTTTGCCACTCACTTTGCCACTCAATGACCGAAGTGGGGGGTGACGAAAAATTATAAAAAAAAATAAATCAGCTTCACGCTGTATCCCGCACACAGCAGGGTAGGCGAAAAATTATGAAATGTCTTAACATTAGGTTCCCATTGCCTACCGTGCTATATACGGGACAACGTGAGCCTAAATAAAAAATAGTTACCAAATTTCTAATATCGTAATAATACTATTATAACATATAATTTTCATTAAAATTATTTGTATAATATTTTTTATTCCACTTATTCAATTAGACTCAGTTTGTTACTCAAATCAGATTTACATTCACACCCGCGGTTCTCGAAGAAAGCCTAATTTTCGTTGTCAAAACAATGAAGCCAAGTTTAATTTTAAGTTTATTTTTTGCGGTAATAAGTTAGCAGTGTCGCTTTTAATTTTGAGGGCTTTTTAAGTTGACGTTAATCACTTAAGTTACAAAAAAATAAGCTTTTGGTATAATAAATCTGATGAAAAGACGCTAGCTTAATATATATATTGTTAGAAATCGGAAGCGGTTATCGTTTTTAAAAAAACACTATCAAAACACACATAGTCTATATGTTTCTAAGCTATTTGAAAAGGGGGGCTAAACTATTGGGAACAGGGGCCGTTGCCTACAAACAACTGCCCCTGATTGCCACAATTCCACTGCTTTAGTTATTTTCACCTAAATCCACCCTCTTTTACACTAGTGCGCTNCCACTCGAGGAGATGAAATATTTACTTAAATTTATATTTACATTTCTTCGCTCTGGTGTCGAGGTTAAGCGCGGCGTTGAGTTCTGCCACTCAATACGCAATGCCTCCAGAATTCGACAGAACGTGGGGAACGGAGTGTCTTAACACTAAGTTCCCTCTGCCTAACCCAACATATATATACCATATATATGTAACTACGAAATGTTTCTGTTAATATTTTATACAAAATAAATTACTTGTAAGTAGAAAGTATTGAAAAACATTAAAACATTTTTTAATTCTTTATTTATAGGGAATAAAAAGAAAAAAACATAAATACATACATTTAAAAGTGGCTATATAAATACAAGGTAATTTATGTTTTTACTGTATCATTATTTTAAGAGATACTTACAATATGATATCTATAAAATAACATAAAAATACTTATGAAAAATGTGTCAGTCAATATTGTGTAATTGCATGATAAAAATTTAAAATATATACATTTCTTTCTGGTTAAAAATAAATTTAAATACCAGATTGATATGGGATGATCGGGGTCATTTGAAATGGCAATCGAATTTGTACCAACCCAAGTCACGTTTCTTACCGCCCTACAGCTTGATGTAGTGGTTGGGGTGCGAGATTTATGCTCTTTCAGTATTTAACTCGAAATTAATTTTAAAATTATTATAATTTAAAACTTCAGAACATCATCTATATTACTATAACAGAGCAATTAAAAAATATGCCTGAATATTTATTATATTGTCAGTAAAATTGTGTAGATTAAAAACATTATAGAAATATGAATTTAATTTTGAAGTATGATTTTTTTTATTACATTTTTAAAATGGTTGTTTTATCTCTTTTTATGCACACAGCCTCGAACTTACTTGCAAATTGAACTAATTTAACTATTACGGACGGATTTCAATTTTGGAAAGATAGTGAGAGGGGTCGAAATTTTTTATTCCATACCTATTAGACCTGGGCAGGAACTAGGCTCTTAAATAATATAATAGCACTCCTTATATAGAAACATAGTAATCCAGATACGTTGCAAGAAATAATGATATGCTCCCTTTGCAAAACATGTTGAGCCTGATCAGTATTTTCCACTGATATATAAATATTTCAAATTTGGAATCAAAATCACCAAAATAAAAATAATGAAAAGTCGCCTCAACAAAATTTGTTCAACCTACAAGGGACTGCATAATAATCAAAGTGAAATATAAGGTCGGTTCACGCAAAGAAAGTGCCGGATTGCAAATAATATTTGTATATATATAGACTAATCAATTAGAGTAGATCCAAACAACTTAATGATACAGGCATTCAGTTTTTAAAGTTACTGCTCATTTTATAGGTGTTGGATGTAAGAATTCGAAATCCGATGCTGTAAATCATCTACCCAAATCGAGTACACGAAAACAATTTAATTTGCCCAATGAACTCAAGCTAATAAGACGAACAACAAACAAACAACATTAAACATTTTTTTAGTTTTCCAACATAACGCCAAGTTCTAAAGGCTATTACAGAAAAAGAAATACAATCGAAAAGTACCATAACCGTTTCATTTCCAATTTTTGGCGCCATGCCTGAAAATCATGCTAACTGATAAGTGCCGTGCAATTTTATTGGAGAGCTCCATTAAGAATGCGGTTAGACCCGTCGAATGGCAGCGGCGCCGCTATCGCCGCGTTAATTACCTACAAAACCCGCTCCTCGCCACTTGACCTGTGTCATTCGCCGTAGTACTTAAAATAAGTGCAGGACGAGTTCCATTTGCTCTTGTGGTTTTTGATATAACCAATATCTCATTTAAACTTCATTTTAGCATTTAACTGTCTAACCTATTGTTTGGAGAATTTATTTTGGAGGGTTATATTACAAAATCGGCTCGTATTATAAGTTTATGTCTATGAATGAGTAACTTGCATAAAGTTATACACAGTGGCGGATTTACTAGCAGGTCGAGTAGGCTATAGCCCAGAGCGGCAGATTTTGGATAGAGAAAAACTTAGAGATCATTTTGTTCCTTCCCTTTCCTGCCATGCCATAAAAATTAAATATTTCAAAGATTTGTATGACGGTTTTAGCCATACAAATCTTTGAACCATTTTAAGTAGTTTTAACTATTAGGTACAAAAGTATGTGGCATGTTTTGCCGATGCAATTAGAATAATATTATATTCGACATTATAAACAAGTATATAAACAAGTAACAAATCATAAATTATTTCCAATTTAAACTTTAGAGGGATCCTTGGGAAGATTTATTTAGTTGAAGAATGAGTCCCAATTATTCCTTTCGAACTTCTTTTGCGAAATACTTTTATTTTGCAAAAAAATATCTTAGGCAGATCTGATCTGAATCTGGAAGGCTAGACGTGGCGCAAGCGTACATACATGCAACTGTAAAACGCGACATGTTGTAGGTTCGATTTTCACTCGAGGAAATGAAAGAATTTATTGGCGTTAAGTTCCGCGACTCAACAACACAAATTACCACGAAAATTCGGCGAAAAGTTGGAAACGGACTTGTGTTGTGACTGAAACAGGAACAAAAGAAAACTTTATCTCTGTATATTTAATGAAAAAAAGACTATACCACACATGTTATGGCAAAGATGTGGTATTAAAAAAGAAGTGATAAAATCAGCTTCACGCTGTATCCCGCACACAGCAGGGTAGGCAGAGGGAACCTAGTGTTAAGACACTCCGTTCCCCACTTTCTGCCGAATTCTGGAGGCATTGCGTGTTGAGTGGCAGAACTCAACGCCGCGCTTAACCTCGACACCAGAGCGAAGAAATGGAAATATAAATTTAAGTAAATATTTCATCTCCTCGAGTGGGGATCGAACCCACAACCAGTCGGTTTTGCAGTCACACCTCGTGCCGCTGCGCCACGACTGGCCTCAAGAAAAAAGAAAAAAAAGAAGTGATCAGATTTATTAATAGTACACTTGTTTATATAAATGACAAGGTTAGTCCATGAAGTTATAACATTGCTTCAAGAGAAGATAGTGACAAATATCAAAGGATTTATTTCTATGCTTAGAGTAAAATGCTTGAGAATATTGCATGCCACAAGACAGATGACGAGCATTTGTATGCTAGACTCTCCGGATCACTTTAAAAGGTATTCTTGGAATTACCTCGTTATACTAGCATACATCTTACTTTTGAACAATACTAAAACTTGCAAGTGAATAGTTTTTTATTTATATTATTAGAAAGTTTTCCTTATATAATATTTCATAATAATTCAATTCAATTATATAATAATTCAAATCAATTCAATTATATATAATTCAATTTTAAAATCATATTCAAAAGTACTGGGAACCAACAGCTATTATAAATATTGGAATATAAAACTGACTTAACTCAATATTTTTACTGTAATTATCCCACTGTAAAATACTACGAAATTGTAATACTGTACTAATTCCTTAAAATTGTTATAGTTATGCTCACAAATTCAACATATACTCGTACAACACTTAACCCCGATTATAAAGAATTAGTGACTGAATAGAGCATATAGATAATGTAAAATGTAAATGTCCGTAGCCTTTGAACGCTTAAACAGTGCTCTTCAATTAAATTCCTCCATTCTCTTTCCTAATAAAACGGAATTTTAAGATAATCACGACAAATAAAATCTCTTCAGATAAAAGAATGGTATAAATAAACAAGATTTGCAGTCGTCTTCTTAGCTAGAATATTACAATTCCAATAGAAGAGCGAACAACATGCAACATGTCGGACAATTTATTTGCAGATAAAGTTTGGAAAGGCTCGTCGACTTCAGTGGAGTACAACGAACCAATGAAAACAAGACATTACGTAATCCCCTTTTTGTGGCGGTTGAAGTTGTGGGTGGAACATTTGAAACGATTCCCGACTGCGGCCGCACCGCAAACTGTTCCGTACGAGAATACTTCTGAACTTCTACAATACGTTACAATGTACTTTACTTGACTTAGTCTTGTATTCATATTGTTATACACTTTTCAATTTTGGAAAATTCAATATGTTGCCGCTTTTCATAAGTAACTTTATTTTTAGACACAATATAGCTATTGATATACCAGATTCTCCTTAGTTTGTTTATTTTAATCAAACAAATATAGGCGTGTATACTTTATACGTACATTATAGAACATTTTTTTCTACAATAATTATTTAAGAGCATTTAAATGCAAGAAATTAATTAAATTTCATTTAAATGAAAGATCGTACTTAAAGTAATAAAATTACAAATAGCTGTCAATGTTTTTGAAATGTAAAAGTAACTTTTAATAAAAGTGAATATAAATAAGTTAAAGCTCACAGAGCTTTAACCATTTGCATGTCATATTATTTCTGTTTCAATTTAACAGTAACAGTCTAGGAGCAGCTATTGCTGTTGTTACTTTTTTATTATGCAGGTTGCAATAAGTATTTTAATTTTAAGTAAAATCTTTAAAAAATATTTTTACTATTGTAGATTGTGTTCGTGATTCAAGTGTTTCAAAGTAAAACTTTTTTTTTTGACTTGAGGAGGAAGCTGGAGAACGCGTAACGAGAGCGTTACGGAAAGCATGACCGAGCGAAACGAACGAAAGTTGAGAGGAAGATATATACTAGTGAAGATAGTAAGAGAGAGGTGCGAGCACACATTTTCTTTCTCTTTTTCTCTCATGAATATTAATATATCTCAATGAATATTACTCTATAAAAACTAATTATAAATAATATGAAATAGTAAAGTACAAAATACTATTCTTCCTTTTAATAACGATTCTAACGATTTCATCTTTAGCAATGTTTCACTGAAATAAAGAAAATAACTTACAATTAACAATTCAAAACATTTAATAAACAAAATTACATATTAATTCTTTTTATATGTATATTAATTTAATGCATAAAGTTTTTATTTTCAGCTCCTAGAATACTCGTGAAGGTTCTATTTCAGGAAGGACAGACGGCGTCCAGTCGCGACAAGCTAAATGCAGCGAGACTGCTACGACACCGATATGCACTTTGCCTCGTGAATTTTTAATAGCCCCGGTTATTTCGGCGCGAATTGGCTAACTAACTTCGCTAATCATCCGTTTGAGCTGTTGTACAGTTGGTAATCCTATTCGTAACGAGCTTATAGGATTTGTTGAAGGAATTTTAGTTTTGTTTCGAAATTATTTTCTTTTTTTTTATCGTATTATAAAAGATCATTTTTGTAAAGAAAGATATATGTATGTTATGATAATTTATTATAATTAGATGTTTATTTGTTGTGCTAGAAGTTACAGAGTTGGACACGTTCAAAATATTAAAAAAGATTTTGTAATTTTTAAATTTAAGTAAATAAATCAGCTACACGCTGTATCCCGCACACAGCATGGTAGGCAGAGGAAACCTAGTATTAAGAAACTTCTTTCCCCACTTCCCAACGAATTCTAGAGACATTGCAAGTTGAGAGGCGGAACTCAACGCCGCACTTTGCCTCCACACCAGAGCGCAGAAATGGAAATGTAAATTTAAATAAATATTTCATTTTCTCGAGTGAGGATCAAACTCACAATCAGTTAACGTTATGTTTAACGCTTAACGAATTATATAATTAATGATTTTTTAATAAAAAATATATATTTTCTATTAAAACTAAATATCATTAAATTCATCACATATTTGCATAAATATTAAATTCATAAGCGTTATTGGTCCAATGAGCTGAACAAATTGTCCGTTTTGATCAATTCCGTGAACGTGAAAATTACTCGACTGCAATAACACAGTTACACTGCATGAAAAGTTTGCTCAATGCCATTTGTTTTGTGCATTTTGCTTCAAAAATGTCTTATAACGTTTTATATAAAGAAAAGTAATATTAATATAAGTATTTTTTTTTGTGTAAGGGCAAATTGACAATTTTTCATTAGTTTCCTTCTAGAAGCGCAAGAAGCTGCTATCATTTAGCGAATAGTCTTTTATCTCATAAATTTACACGTTTTTAATTAAAAAAATCTTGTATAATTAAAAGTTAAAAATGTAACATAGAACGGCTATTGTTTAGAATAATTTATATCTACAAAAAAAGCATGATGAGTCCGACCAGCCATAAATACAGGCATAGTGAATGAAAGTTTTCACTCTAATTAAAGAGTCACGACGGGTACCTAAAGCCTGAGGTCGGATATTAATTATTTAATAAACTAAATGCTATGTAATAAGCCGTATACAAACATTTAATAAAGTAAGTTCTATTTTTTTTTTAGCTTCACGCTGTATCCCGCACACAACAGGGTAGGCAGAGGGAACCTAGTGTTAAGACACTCCGTTCCCCACTTTCTGCCGAATTCTGGAGACATTGCGTGTTGAGTGGCAGAACTCAACGCCGCGCTTAACCTCGACACCAGAGCGAAGAAATGGAAATATAAATTTAAGTAAATATTTCATCTCCTCGAGTGGGGATCGAACCCACAACCAGTCGGTTTTGCAGTCACACCTCGTGCCGCTGCGCCACGACCGGCCTCAGTAGTAAGTTCTATATATAATAGTAAAATTTATATTAGGGGCCTGTCGTAGTGCAGATTCATAGGCATGCGACTGTTGATGCAAAAGGTTGTGGGTTCGATTCCCACTCAAGCAAATGAATTATTTAATATTTTCATTCATCAATTCAATGAATTATTTAATATTTTCATCGTTTGGCGTTTATTTCCGCCACTCAACACTCAATGCCTCCAGAATTCGGTGAAAACACCAGGTTTCCCATCTCCCTTTGCCTCATGACTCAGCGTGAAGCTAAAAATATATATATAGTAAAAATATACATACATAAAATAAAAAACAAAACACATGAAGTACCTACATATTACGTAGTCATTTTTATATTAAAGACCAGTCTTTTCTACCGATTAAAAGAAATAATTTGAGCGTACAATTCTTTGCCTTATAAATATCAAATATTTATAAAAAAAATTATCAGCTTCACGCTGTATTCCGCACACAGCAGGGTAGGCAGAGGGAACCTGGTGTTAGGACATTCCGTTCCCCACATTACGTTTATTTTAAATGAGTATGTTTAAGAACAATTGATAGAACTCTATTCTCGCTACAGACGCTGGTATCCGACTGGTACTCTGTTAATTAAACTGTCAAGAGTAAAGTTACGGGATTTGAGCAAGATTAACACGAAGCTCACTCATTATGTATGCTAGTTATTATCAGTTGATTCTATATTCATATAAGGAAAATAAATGTAACAAAAATTTTGTTAATGGGAAATTTTTAATTTTTTTTTGATTATGTATATTTATTGAGATATAAATTTAAGTAACATAAAAACATTATAATTATATTAATCTGTTATTTTAAGTAATATTAAAAAAGTTAACGATACCTCGGAATTGAGAGAAGGCAAATATAAAACGTTTTACATTACCACAACATTAAAGATATTTAAAAAATTAAAATGTACAAGTAAAGTAAAGTAAAGTACTTATATTAAAATAACATATTATTTATAAAAAACATCAAACACAAGAAAGCCTTTATATAGTCATATTTACCCATTATACTCATATGAGTAACAAATTTATACAAGGCCAAACCTTCTTTGACAAGAATTGACAAGCAAGTACTTACGGATCTTCTGAAACAAGTTTCGAGACAATAGAAAAGAATAGTTAAATTAAAACATACGAAAGAAGAAAGGAGATAGGAAAAATCCCCAATGGAACCTGTAAAGCCTCCTCATTGATCACAGTAACGCGTAAAGCCCTTAAAAATCCGGCAATTTATTTAGACCGTAACAAGGGTCTTTCTGGATTTTTTAAAAAGTATTTATATTTTATTGTGAATACGTTATATGATATGTTGATACTGACTCCTTTTTATGTCCATCTATGTATATGTAGGTACATGAAGAATTTTATATATTTCATGTTAAAGAAAAAAAAACATTGAAATTTGCTTTTAAAATGACAACTTTCGTTTCCTTTTGATTTACCAGTTTGCCAATAGATGTAAAATCTATAAATTAAATTAAAAAGTTCCATAATACGTACCGATACTTCAAAAAGACCCAGAAAAGATTTTATACGGAAAGCAATTCTGAATGTGTAATAAAATAAACTATTTTATTAATAAATTGTATAAATATTAACGGTACTCTCGCTACTTAACTCGGCTCTGAAAATGTTAAATACTGAAGTGTCACTACAGTCGCTTACGTACTACGAACATACCTAAATGACTGTGTACATTTCAGCATCATTTATTTCAAATAAGTTCTGGAAGTTTGTAATATTCCCTCACTCAGTTTCAACAATAAAGTCGAGAACTCTCATTAGCTTCACGATTTATAAACAAAGATTAACTTTTAAAGACGTAATGACTCCCAGCTAAAATTAATAGCCCTAATGGATTTTGAGAACAAAACCTTATAAGAAAGTGTTATTGCGTTTTCAGTTTTAACAAGCGCTTTTTATATGTAAGTAACGAATATAAACCTAATTAATACTTTTTAATCAACTTTTGTAAGGTAAAATAATTTTTAACAAAAAAAGTCAGTTTTTGTTCAAACAACGAACTAAAAAGTAAAAAAATAATTTTACATAAAGTAAAATGTATTATACTTTGATTTTGTTAAACCAAAATAATTAAAAAAAGTTTTTATAATTTTGAAGTCGGTGCCAAGTAAAACAAACATGCTTAGTAATTCGATATTGTAGTAAGGTTGTTGTAGCATTAGTTTGACACCGACTTCAAAATTATAAAATATTTCTTTATTTATTTTTGTTTTACAAAATCAAAGTACGTTTTACTTTATGTTAAGTAAATTTATTTTTTTCTTTCTTTAATAATTTTTGTTTAACAAAATCAAAATACGTTGTACTTTTCTTATAAAGTAAATTTTATTTTTTACTTTTTAGTTTATTGTTTGAAGTCAGTTTTTTTCGTTAAAAATTAATTTATAAAAATAAGTTTTCAAACAATTTGTTAATTAATAGTATTAATATTGAGGCCAGTCGTGGCGCAGGGGCACAAAGTGTGAGTGTAAGCATGACAGGAATTAAATATTTAATATTTCCATTTGCTTCGCTCTGGTGTCGAGGACAAAGCGCGGCTTTGCGGCTCAACACGCAACTCCACCAGAATTCGATAGCAAATGAAAATCGGAGTGTCTTAACAATAGGTTCCCTCTGCTTACCCCGCTGTGTGCAAGATACAGGCTGGCACTAAAAAAAAAGAATTTAAATAAAAAAATAACATATTATTCATATACTAATTTCTATCGTAATTTTCCTTTACAGTCTTTCCCCAGACGCGCATACCGAAAGCGACCGCTACACCAATATCGAACTAATGACCCAAGCTCATTACGTTGCCACGCCGTTAAACGATCGTCGTTATTTAAATGATATTCTAAATACTTAGATGCTATCGCTTGTACATACATACATAACAAACTGACGTAACTATTTAACCTTGATAAAATCTAGTGTTCAGTGAAAGTCGAATCACGCATATCGTGCTCTTTATCGGGTTCGCCCCTGTTATCTGATTTTAGCATGACTTACCTAAATAAGGGTTCATTTTCTTATAAAATATTAAACAGTCATGCAACAGTTCCATCAATCTTTTAAGTTGGTATTAATAGGATATTGACTCCTGTCTCTTTCGCTTGTGCTTTGGAAAATAATTTTAATTAGTATTGAGTAAGATGTATATTACAATAGCACATTTCTTTCTTTTTCAGCTTCATGCTGTATCCCGTATTTAGCAGGACAGAGTAGTGTTAAGACACTCCGTTCTCCACTCTCTGCCGAATTCTCGAGGCCTATTGTGTGTTGAGTGCGACTCAACGCCGCACTTTGGTACCAGAGCGAAAAAAATATTAATAAATAATAAAACCCGCTCTATGTCACACGCTTCTATGCCTCTAATTATACATTTCACATTCACTAATAATCCAGTTTTCAATTATACTTTATAATCTGTGTAAATTATGAATTGTTCCCTTCCCGCGATTTGTGATATTTCCTTGTAAAGCTTATAAATATGGATGTAATATCAAATCCGGAGAGAAGTTGTGAGCCAATTTCTTGTTACGTCGAAAAATATATAAGTGTTACGAAGTGGCATTTCATAAATTACTGTTATAAAAAATCAGCTTTCCCGCTCTATCCAAACAGCCATCAAAATTTAATTTGGTAGAAAGCGCACTCAGTGAGTAATGTATGCCGAATGCCTGCGAGCGAGCTCGTCGAGTCGCCGCGCCGCTTCGGAGAACTAGCGGCGCTATTACATCTTACTGCTTTATTTACAATTTCAGGGAGTCGAAGCAACAAAAAATATGAAACATTTCTGTTTTAAAACGTATGAATTAAACATAGTTATATGCGACAGCAAAATACGGGTTTTTTTTATGGCATATTTAATAATTTACCTATATACTAGTCGCTTCGACATTGTTAAATACTTAGTTATATAATGATATATATAACAATTATTTATATTAAAATGGCACGAATTTTAATTAATATATAAAGCCAAACTTGGTTTCTTAATTACTATTCCCGAAAATACTTTTTTCATAAGAACAGGGCTTGTAATATAAAAGTAAATTTCATATTTCTGCGATTTACTTTTGATAGCGCCCGTTACGGTACAAACTTAAGCGTAATGTTGTCATAAATCGCGCCTCTGGCTCTTGCCACTCCTGCAAATCCTAAGTAGGAGATCACAGCAAATTAGTATCGATTAGCAAACGGAATTCCATGTTTGCCATTTGGAAATACATGAGTTGGAATTTACCTGATATTCAACACATTTAATTACCTATAATTTCTGGTTCTGTTATTATGTGCGAATCAGTGTTTACAATATTAACAGTAATAACAATAATCAAAAAATAAACGGTGTGGAAAAGTAGTTTTTTCTTGTTTTAAATCGTGTTTTCCTATATTAATTCAGAGCAGCATATAATATAAATGCATCGCGAAGAAAGCCTTGTTCCTTCATTCTCTCAGGTTACGTAGTATATATAAGCACAGATTGAAGACAGTAAGACTCCAGGTAGCTCATTTTTGAACTTACTTTTTCTTGTAAAAATAAACATTTAATTTGAAACCTTAATAAGTGAATAAATAATACATATATCTGTATAGTGTTAGGGATAAGCTAAATCTTATTTGGAAATTACCAAAATAGAATTATATATCTGTAAATATATATAAAACAATATATTATATTATTAGCTGTATGTGAGTTCTGAATTTTTTTGTAACTATTTTATAGTTTAATATCAAATAGTGTGATCTAATTAATCCTTATTCACATGATTAACTGAAATGACGTAAATAGTATTGAAATTCCGTAGCCCGACGTTTGACAGTTTAATTAAGCATGTACTAAGTCTGATACGAGGGTCTAACGCAAAATCGGAGTCCAATCAATCCTCTCCTCAATTATACACATTTAGAGTAAATTGGGCATTATTTCCGTCGTCATAAAATGCAAATTATTTTGTGCTTCAATGACTAAGAGGCATTCCTGTGTTTGCTTTTAAATATTTGTATTGGTGAACCCTTGTGGTACCGCATTAAAATTCAATTTTCCCTGAAATTGCAAGGATCAGCCTAATGTGAATTATACACAGATATGCAATTAGCGTCTGCTGTCAGTATTATGCCAGAAGCATGAACAGATATAATATCTTATGTTATCTTTTACATAAAACATTATGTTATAGTATCGTCTGTTTCATATTAATGTGCTTAAACATTCTGTAGTATTCGTAATAATTAAAGAATTATTTGGATAAAATAATATTAAAAAATAAAATATTAAATATTTTGTAAGTAGTAATAAAATATTTAAATAATATCGTACCATTTGTCAATATCCTTTAATTCAAATCTGGTTGTAGCAACCCTAAAAAAATTCTACATCTACTCAAATTCTATTTAATTTTTTCTAAAATTTATATAAAAATTAGGTGAAATAAAACATTAAGTGAACATATATTAAAATTGTTAACCACTAATAAATTGCAATCGAGGCCTTTCGAGGACTCTGAAGACAAAGCGCGGCGTTCAGTTCCGCCATTCAACACGCAATGCTCCCAGAAATCGGCGAAAAATGGGAAACGGAGTATGTTAACACTAGGTTCCCTATGCCTACAGCGTGAAGTAAAAAAAAACTTAATAAAATAAAATTCGTAAAACTTTACTTTTCAATGCAATACATCAATGTAACTAACCTGTACTTAGGTACAGGTTAGTTACATTGATAGCATATACCTTTAGAATAGACAAGGTATGTTAAAAATAAACTGAAACTGTAACTGCAAATCTCAATAGTAACGAAATACTGTTATCTCAGTATTGGAGTGCAGCTTGCACACCGCAATTAATCAAAACGGTCAATTCACTCAACACAACGGCTTATAAAGTAGAAAAACTGACAAGTGAAAACTCCATTCGAGTTGCGAGTTCCGGGCACCTCAGTATGTAAGTTGATAACAACTTTACAAAAGATATTTTTAACGAAACAAGTAAGAAAAAAAGTTGAGGCCAGTCGTGGCGTAGGGGCACAGAGTGTGACTGTAAAATCGACTGGTTGTGGGTTCGATCGCCACTTGAGGAGATAAAATATTTACATTTATATTTCCATTTCTTAGCTCTGGTGTCGAGGCAAAAGCGCGGGTCCCGCCAATCAACACGCAATGCCTCCAGAACTCGGCGAAAAGTGGGGAACGGAGTGTCTTAACACTAGATTCTTTCTACCTACCCTGTTATATGCGGGATACAGCGTGAAGCTGATTTAAAGTAAGAAAAAATTGCTGTTGTCTGAGATCACAATATTTAAAAAATCGATCCACACATGATTTATACAAAGTAAAACGATATCCAGTAAGCTCATATTGATGTCTGCGAAAAATTAATGAGAATATCAGTCATTTCAGCAATTTCATGATCGAAATCTCTATATTTCAATATTTAATATCTATTAGAAGTAAGAAAATATAAATATAATTAGGGTAGAGGTGAATAAAAAAAATTAAACAATGCATATACCTACATACATATGTATACAACATGCTGTACTATACTAAACTAATAGAGTGCTAGTGGATATATAGAAAAGGGAACCCTAACTTGTGTTTTAATTACTTAGTATCAGAGGCCGTTCGTACCAAACACTCGGGTAAATAAAACTGCCACAAACAGCAACAACCCGTTTTGCGGAATGAATAGAAAATCAAACATAAATTGCTTTATATTCACAATAAATTCCCTAATATTTTAAATGAATGCCGTCATACTCATAGCTTCCTTAATTTTTTCTTAATTTTTTTCCAAGCATATAGTAGTAAATACGTAATTATTTCTATAGTTTTACTTCATGTTGATGTATGCTAAAAACCTATCATATACATAATTGAGCAAAGTTCCTTCAAAAACTAAATTTTAATTGAGGCCGGTCGTGGCGCAGCGGCACGAGGTGTGACTGCAAAACCGACTGGTTGTGGGTTCGATCCCCACTCGAGGAGATGAAATATTTACTTAAATTTATATTTCCATTTCTTCGCTCTGGTGTCGAGG
>JAAIXJ010000148.1:191194-206965 GCA_013403705.1 Heliconius hermathena | reverse complement strand
ATTTTGAGACTGAAATGTCGAGTCGTAGAATTCGTACATTAATATTGTTAATTTATCTTTAAAAGAGATTTTACATACTGTGATTTAGAATAACGTTAATGAATATATTGCTCCATGATCATTTGATGAGTAAGTTCCTGTTCAAAACTGTTTAGGTGTAAGTATCCAAGCCATGTTTAAAGTAAAATTTTATTAGTTACTTACAAATTCATATGAAGAAGCAAATATAATAAATAAATGTTGATTTTAATATTTTTTTGTGTTTTCTCTCGGCTTTCTGGTGACATACTCAGTTTCCTGTGCTTTGATTTCTTTAAACGACCATAAATCTAAAACTATCAAATATTTTGACTGTTGCGCTTAGTATATACTAAAGGACGTTGCACTCCTGTTATTAGAATAAATTCTGCGACTAAAATGGATTAAAAATGTCAGGCCAAAAACAGATCCATTTTCGTCCTTACTTTGTAGAACTACCCAAATATATTTGAATTTGCTTTAAAGTAATTTTATAATACTTATGTTACCTATGCAACATTTTTCACTATTTGGCTATCTATACCTACTTTTATATTCTTTAGCAAACAACAGCTAATTTGTAGTTGAGAAAGGTTGTACTTTAATACTTAAGTCTCATAGGAAATATATAACAAGATATCTTATTCACTTTCTGAAGTTGTACAAACTTGTTTACCAGCTTGTGTGTCTATTTCTCTTCGAAGAAACGGCAACTTGGTGCTTAAAACATAAGAAACTTTATAGCTTTCGGATAACTTTTACTACTCCTGACATTTGGAGAAACGTCTCACTAAAATTTTGCTCGCTAGCCATAATGACGTTGGTACATTTTATAGGGTCATATGAACACCGTTAAGTAAATGAAATATGAAAATTGCATCTTTTTTAAAACAATGATATCATTATTTAGTTATTTTGTTGTTTTTTTATTATATTAACAGTATTTATAATATAATTATAGTATATATTTTTTACGTAGTTCCAATATGAAATAATAAATATTTATTGACATGACTTCTATATTTTCTCTTTTATTTTCATATTAAAATTAGGAACGTGGTGTATGTAGTTTTATGGATGAGAGCAAAGTGAGCTCTTGCAAGATATATACATTTAAAATTATAAATTTTATTAGGTATAGTTAAACAATCTTTGTAAATCGTAATCACCTAAAGATATAGCTATAGCTTCATGCTGTATCCCGCTCGTAGCAGGGTAGGCAGAGGGAATCTAGTGTTAAGACACTTCGTTCCACACTTTCCGCCGAATTGTGGAGGCATTGCGTGTTGAGTGGCGACTTACCCCGACACCAGAGCGAAGAAATGAAAATATAAATTTAAGTAAATATTTAATTTCTTCGAGTGGGATCGAACCCACAACCAGTCGCGTTTACAGTCACACTTTGTGCCCCTTCGCCACAACTGGCCTCTAAGATATTACGTATAGACTCTAAATAACTTAAATTATTTACATATATAGAAAAAGCATCACTGAGCCCAACCTTCTTCATCTAATCCTGCACAATTAAAATTTTACTACAAGATAAAAAAATCAGCTTCACACCCACAGCTTGTATCCCGCATACAGCAGGGCAGGCAGAGTTGTGCTGAGACACTCTGTTCCTCGTTTACCCCCGAATTTTCAAAATATTGCGTTTTGAGTGGAACTTAGCGTCTTAACTTTACCATGTTACCAGAGCGAAGAAATGAAAATTTTAATAACTAATTTTCCCTGAGTGGGGATCGAAACCACAACCGTCACAACTACAGTCACACGCTTGTACCACTACGCCACGATTTTAATGTCACTACAAAATCACAATTTTATTAAAGATCTAAACGATAGAATTTCTGCATAAGTTGTTTGCTACAACATTGTACTTAAGAACGAGGTTACAAAGCTCTCCTTATTTAAGTAGCTTTAATCTTAAGAAACTAAGAAACTGTTACTCTATTCATTTAAAGATTATCTGAAAAGTCTGTTTTATTAATGAGGATAATGATTTTAGTAAAACCTTGGCAAATGTGAAAGGCATATTTTATGTATGGATGTTTGAAATTCAGTGCAATCCAGTTCAGTTCTCCATGTCTTGGAGCTTCGAGCGTGCTTATGACTGTGACGCAGGGGCACAAACGTGTGCCTGTAAACGCGTTCTATTCCACTTGAGGCTATGAAATATTTATTATTATCATTTCTTCTCTCTGGTGTCGAGACAAAACGCGGCATTGAGTCCTGCGACTCAATACGCAATGGATTCAGAATTCGGTGGAAATTGGAGAGCGGAGTGTCTCAACACTAGGCTTCCTATGCCTTCCCTGCATGATAAAGCGTGCAGTTAAAAAAAATATGAAGTGTCAATACTAACAAACGTATTTAAAGTCCTTACGATGATGAATATAAGGGTTTATTGCTAACTAACTAAAATTTACGTACGTAATCCATAATACAATTCGAAAGTAACTCTTTCTGTCTGTCAATGTGTCTGTGACTCTATCAGGGTCAAACCGCTAATCCAGTTGTGATAAAATTTCTTATAGAGATACTTGAGGGTCTTGAAATGGCCATAGGTTACTTTTTTTTTCCATTTGTACATATTCTCGATGTATATTAATAAATTAAAATACCTTTCAATTTGACATGCAATTTATTCTGCCATGTTAATTACAAACTGTCGCTACAAGGATTTTTGTTGTTTTAGGAAACGTTACCTAAAATGAGCTTCCTGAACGCTTACAAAGAGTGCGCTGACTCAACCTTATCAGACACATAAAAACAATGTTTTGTAATTTTTTTTGTATTTGTGCATCATGTAAGTAACCACATGCACTTGCAAAAACACAGTTATTTGGAAATCACAAACAGACACTTCAATTTTATTTATAAGAAACAATGTAACGGAAACCTTGCAAATATCAATTATTTTTTAAGAGATACGGTGTCGCGGACTATTACTAAAACAAATGCAATTGAATACGGCGCAGGCGCAGGGGCGCAAAGTGTGACTGTAAAATCGACTGGTTGTGGGAAATGAAATATTTATTTACATTTTCATTTCTTTGCTCTGGTGTCAGACGTGCTCGGCGTGCTTAAATCTATGTATCTCTTTATTGTGGATTCGACCAGTTAAGCTGACTCCGCATATCCTACAAAGACATCTCATATCCACAGCATTCATCTTCTGTAATGCCAACGTTTCGGTGCCGTATAATACCGTCGGTACCAACATTGCATTGTGTACGGCCAAACGCACATCTCTGCTGACGTTTCGCCGTCTCATCAATGCAGCTAAGGCTCCGTTAACCCTGTTACCGGCAGCGATACGCCTTTCCGCATTCATCTCGTATCTTCCATCTCTACTTAACATACTTCCCAAAAATACCACTTCATTCACATGTTCTACTATCTTGCCATTTACACTGATCTTGCATTCGGTCCTTTCTTCATCTCATAAGTATATTTAATAAATTTCATAAGTATATTTAATAAATATTCGAATAGTCTAAGCGGGCGAAGCCGCGCGATTCCACCAGTATCTATATGTATATATGTCACAAAGGAAAATCGTTAAGATTTATCACTAATAGTTTATCTAGTACACTCGAAATACAATTACTATATAAATATACTGTATGAAGTAATAAGTAAATATACTGTATGAAGGATTAAATCGATTAATTAAAGGATGGATAGAGTTTGCAGAGTAAGATAATTAATTACACTTACACAATGCCATGAACGAGTCGTTACGGGGCCCCAGAGAGTCGTATTCAGACATGGGTCTACACAAAACGGTATTGAATATGTGCTGCTACTATCGTTTCTCGATCTATGAAATATTTTACGAGGAACTTGTGTTGTAATCTTTTTAATTATGTTCGAAATGTTGTTTACGGCTTATGTGGAATGTTGGAAGTATTACCATTCTTCACGCTTCTTTACTCATAGCAAATTATGTAGACTAGTGAATATAATTGAGTAGTGGAAGCTGTAGTTAGTAGTTAGAGAGAAATAAATAATTTAAGAGCAATTAATTTAAGAGTTAACTCTTAAATTAATTGTTTTTTATTAAACAAAATAAAAATAATTTAAAGATATCCTTCTTATGAGTGGGAGTTGAACCTACAAGATTTGGGTTTACAGTCATTTATGGTTTTGCAAACGATCATCACCTTTATTTGTATTGCTAAAAGTAATTTACTTTATTATATTGTAAAATGTTGCTTAGAACAGATGAATAAATTAAATATTTTTACCTCTATTACAATTTTTGTTGTTAGCCTCTGGACTGCCATCCCAGGGCCCTCAGACCTACGTCATTTAAGATAGTAATATAAAGATAAGACGGTACACTCACGAAAATGGGCCCTTTCAGAGGTAGCGCCAACTAAAATCTAAAGTAGAAACGCAGTAGAAACGTATATTAATATGTTTTTAAGAATAATATTTACTTTACTCCCGCCAGAGGTCCTAAAGTTTGTTTAAAATTGAAGCAAAGTACGTTATAGCAAGCCTGAATTTTACATACATTATTTACAAGACTATTTCAATACCTCATTTAAACACCCAGACCAATCCGCTGGCTCAATCATCCTCCCAGACAGAGATGTACCTTAAATTGGCGCTAAATCTGACAGGGCCCCACTTTCAAGTTATTAAGTACGCATACTGTTTTATCTACATTTTAGACTAATAATCCTCAAAATGTCAGCTTTCTTTTTTCAGGTTTAGGAGCCCTGGGTTCTTCATCTATATGTTTTAAATTATCTGGAAAGATTCGCCTATTTGTTAATCGAAGTTAACTGTAAATAATGATCAACTGAGCTTACAATAAATTTAAACAAAGATTTAGCGGGAAAATACGTCACTGAAATCCTTTAAACAACTATAACAGTGTTATGCAAATTTAAACTTCATTTATAGGTTTACATCATATGAAAGTGCTACATTTCATTAAAAACTATTTTAAGGTTTGCGTGCATTCATTTGGATATACAAAAGTAATCCACAGCATTACTGCAATTAATTCAAATGATTTTAAATTTAAATGTTTTATACAGAATGGAAGTATTAGCCCCACTTTAAATGAAACCACAGTTTTAACTACTCAGCCTAATACAATTTTTTTTCCCAAAAATGAAAAAGTGATTTTTTTAAACAAAATAAATAATAAAATTATTGTTGTAATATAAAACGCCACGGAAATAGAAAATTTACATTAGGGCCACTTTAAATGAAACCACAGTTTTAACTACTAAGCCTAATACAACAAATTTTTTCAAACAAAATAAATAATAAAATTATTGTTGTAATATAAAACGTCATTTGTCAAGGACGGCGCACGCACACATAAACCTATCAAAGGGAAACCGCCGCATACGCCTCATTCCGAAATCGAGTCGTAGGTATTGGCGGCAAAGTTCAAAGTTGATTAACTTTAGTAGTATTATTGTAGTAGTATGTGTTTACGTTATTGGTATCTATGCGTAACTACGCGACACGAAATTCAGGTATGGATAAACATCGTGATACAACAGGTATCTTGATTAATTTCTTTAGGTATGGGCTTAAAATATTTTACCCTATATGCTGTTTCCATAAAAGGAGCGCTGACACTTCCACCCTGTATATACATCTATAGTTTTAATCTACTACAACTACTAGTATCTACAACATACTTGAAACTGTTTCAGCGACTACATCGACCTTTCGTAAGTACAAAACTTTTAAGTATAATGCATGCGTAGTCTCTAAAGGTAGCTTCGTGCAACATTGTTGCTTCTACAATTTTGTACTGCACGAAATTGCCATCTAAGCAAAGTTGAATAATACTTATGATATAAAGTTATAATTTTTCATAAGTTGGTTAACTTCACCGTCTGTATGTGAAAGATATATGAGAGAATTTATTAATTGGAACATGTATCAATATAATAGAACCCAAGACATTTTTTTTCTGTCTGTCTGTCTGTGTGTTTGTTCAGGCTAAGCTCAGAAACAGCTGAGCCGATTTAGTTTATTTTCTGTACTATATCTTGGAAAATTAGTGTTTAATTCATTTAAATCGATTCAGACATAAAAAAATTATATGAATGTTTATACATACTTGGTTCGACAAAATTGCTACAAAATTGTTTATTATTGTACTGAATTAAGTTTTAGTTTTCTATGTACAGATATTATCCATAAAATGATAAAGTTATTAGAACACGAAAGTAATTCAAATTAGTAAAAAATAATCGTGCAGTTCTAACAGGCTAAGCCGCGAGCGGATCGCTAGGATTAAAATAAATCAGTAAACTTTAGTGAGGCCAATCGTGGCGCAGGGGCACAAGTGTGCGACTGTTAAAGCGATTGATTGTGGGTTCGATCCTCACTCGAGAAAATGAAATATTTATTTAAATTTATATTTTCATTTCTTCGCTGTGATGTCAAAACAAAGCACGGCGTTGAGTTCCGCCACTTAACATTTAATGCCTTGGTAATTCGGCAGATAGTGGAGAACGGAATGTCTTAACATTATATTTCCTTTGTCTACTCTGCTGTGCACGAGATACAATCTGCAGTGTACTCTCAACTGCGACATACGTGCATTACTAAATCTCATGCAGCGCTTTAGTAACGATTCACTCGTGTATCATAATGCCAAAAGAAAATCTCCGCCATGTCAAAAATGAGAGTGTAAAACCTTCTTTATCTCAAAGTACTCGTAGCTTCCATTATTTATTATATTAAATTTATATTCTATTATTTTTTCATATTCTCCTAATACTTGTTTTGTTATTGTAACCTAGTGTCAAGATATTCCGTTCTTCATTTTTTACCAGAAAATTGTAGACATTAGATTTTGATTAAATGGCGCTTCATTTTGTGTTATTAGAACAGTAAAATGAAAATAATTAATTACTTGAGTGGAGATCAAACTCACAACCATCACGTACTCCTTTATCAACAATTTATTCTAATTAAAAGCATTCTTCATAAAAATGTTAATACAAAGTTAATCGAGGTAGTAACTTTTATTTATACTCACTTCAAAAGTCCTAAGTTAAGAAAATAACATTTACGTTCGTAAGGTTATGTCTCGCAGATATTTTTTTCTGCGCACGTTTCAACAAAAATTATATAAAAGTGACAAAAGGAGAAGCGCCTAAAGCAAATGGCAACGTGTTCTATCTACATCGTAGAGAAATTAGCTGGCAGCTAACCCCCGTTACCCTGTTAGGTACTTAGCGAGTGAGCGCACTTATACTGAGCCTTTTATTATTTTGTAACCAAATAGCACCCACCAGCCAATGTTTTAACGCCAAATTATATTTACATAAATTATCAAGAATTATTTTTGGTAGTAGAAGTAAGAAATATGTATCCACTGACGTTTTACATTACCTTTTTATATTTTTTGTTCCTTTGTGTATTTTAAAAATAATTTGATACGTATAATTTTAATTAAATAATGTAGCTTTTATTTTCAACCTAAAAGCTTTGCTTTATTTATATATCTTTTGTCTGGTTCTATTACCTACGTAATATACAGACCTACCTTATACAAGTCATCATGACTTGTATAAGGTAGGTCTATAGTAGGTCTATAACGTAGGAGGTTATTTTCTTTAACATTGTATGAGGAAATCTATGAAAAAAAGTCTCCGACTTTCCGCCCAATTTTCGAGATGTTGGGTGTTGACCGACGGATCTCAAGGTTGTGATTCGTTTACCAAGAAGAAATTTTGAAAAAAATGTTGTATATCTCTTCGTAAAAAATGTTCGGTAGAGGAATACAAAAAAATATTTAGTTTATAATTATTTAGTTTATATAAATTATATTTAAGTTTAGTTTATGTAGAGAAAAAGAGCAGAATGCTAATATTTAATTATAACAATGCATAAAAATACCATAACACATACTACCATAATATATTTGAAAATTATTTGACGGACTGTCTAGTGTAGATCAATTGATATATTTCTTTGTTTAATGTTTTTATTACTTTCAAATATTTTTTTCTGTCTCTACCATTAGTGATCACTTACACAAATGCAAAGCTCATCTGAAACGCCATGTCCATGATCTATATAAGTTTTAGTGATGTACTGGAGACATATCTGATTAATTATAGTGGTCGTGAATTCAAACAAATTCGCGGAAATCTTTAAATTTATGACAAACGAGTTAAGCCTCGTTAAAGCAATTCCCTTTGGACATATAACATTATCTTTATTTCCGCAAGACGGGCTTTACATTTTTATCTTTAAATGAATACTTCATTAAAGTAATGAATTCCTTTTCAAGTGATTACAAGTGACGTATTCAAACTATTAATAGCTTACAATTATATCCGGATTGTCAATTAAATCAACAGAAAGCGGCTTAATCCGGGTCGGGTGGACACAATTATTCATCAGCGGTATTAAGCCTTTAATCCAACAATATTGACCGGTTTGATCGCACGGTACCTCCTTCTGTGTGTGTACACTAACCTTGTTAAGTATTCAGATGAAAGATATACCTAGGTAAAATTTTTGAAATATAATAATTATACAAATATACTATGTAATATTATTGATTTATTTATTTTTTCATTTTATTGCGGCAAGAAAGGAAATTACTTCGTTATGTTGTTTTCGTGTAATTGAAACATCACTCTGCAGAAAAAATTACTATTCTGCTTAGGGGGTTCCACAATACGTACAATCAATGACCATTTAATGTTCAGAAAATGAAAACTTGCAAAAGGTATTTAAAAGTTAAAAATAATAGTAAATTCGTTATTTCATAGATAAAGTACGTAAAATAATCATAAAAAAACATGTAATCTAATAAGAAATGCCATATTTGCTTTTGAAGCTGCTGTTTTCCGTATAATGTTGATGTCCACGGTTATTGATTACCTATTTTTAAATCCTGCTAGAATAGCTCCAGACTTCAGTAGATAAATAAAAGATAACTAGAGTCTGGCGCTGGAAAGGCTTTCTAGCTAATGGCCTTAAAATATTTCATTTTTAGAATTGTTTTGAACCGGAATTCCGCCAAGTGACAGTTAAACTGATGTGTTCTGCAACGAGACCGGAGAGTGTACATTTATTAAATGTCTTAACTTAAGAATGAAAACGAACTTATTTTCTCTTGATAAGTGTGTTAGATTACAAGCGCTTTCTTTAATTTTATTTGTAAGCTGATTTAAGATTTATAGAATTAATTCCTTGAGGACTACTTAAATTTATTTATATTAATATTAAATTAAATCGTGAGGCCGTCGTGGCGCAGCACTATGGATAATGGTAGAACAACGGCAGATCAAAATTCATTTTTACTAAAGTCGTTCCTGACCCACTTTTTATTTTTTTTAAATAGTATAATAGTGGACCTTTAATGTAATGAATTATTTTTTCCTGAATTACATTTGGAATATATTTTTTTTTATTGTGAGAAATTGTAATACGTAAGAATGTCTATTTCAGGTTGTTCGCATCGATATTTTAAACTTAATTTCCTTGAAAAAATGTGCAAATAGGTATAAAGTGTTATATATTTTTAAAAAGCCTATAGTATGTAGATTTTAAAACAATTATGATATTGTGGATTTTGTGACTATATTCCTATAAAAAATATTAACAATAAGTGAAGAGAAAAAAGGTACGTGTTTAAAGTTCATCGAGACTTTTGACAGTTACCGACGTCTACCGACGCGTTACATTTGATGTTGTTTTATAGTCCAGATATTCATAAATAACATTTATAAAAATCAGCTGCGGATACGTGCGGTTTTAGAAGTTATCACGAAAACTACGATACAAGTCAGGGAACAAGAAAACTCTATCTATTGAAATTTCTAATGTTGTACTATTTAATTGATTAGATTGCGGTAAATTTCAATTAAATTATTGTTATTTATTGATAAAAGAGCGTTTATCTTCATTTTGCACACATTTTGCGGTATTACTCATCAATAAAATGCACACTACCTTCATTTATAAAATTATATAAAAAGAGTGAATTAATTTAATAAAACTATTACAAATTAGCAATAAAATTACTAACAGACGTTTGATTGTTAAGTGTCTTCACTAAATTTCAAAATGGCTAATACTTTCAAGTGTTCCAAGCGTGAATTATTACTCCCATACATTGAAGGAGGAAAAAAACTTGAAGCAATCAATATTAGCTATCAATATTTCTAAAAGAAAAGTATCATGTTTCTGTAGACAACATGTGTTTTATTATCAGCAACATTCAAAGGAATCTCATTCGTTCCTTTAATAAACGATGGACAGAAGCGTCCCGGTAAAAGGATTCGTTTTTTTAAAAAACAACGAAAATTGGTTAGATTCTGAATATTTGTTAACCTTACCAATCATTGAAGAAGTAGCACCTGAGAACTCACCATCGACGTCTTCTGGAAAACGCGGAAGACCCTGTGTCCCTATGGGGACTCATCAGAATCAACGAAGAGGCGAAAATACCGCGCTATTTAGTGAATATGGCTTTGGACACATCTGCAATGCCTACGTTCAGGGCTTACGTTCCATAGGAGAATTAGAAGCAAAACTCGTAGAAAAACTAAGGCTTGCTGACCGAGATACAATGTCTCTATATTTGAATCTCATAGAAAACGCAAGCCAGAGCAAAATGCTATCGGATCAAGAGGAATTGAGTGTTTTCATTGATTTGGATTTAACAAAAGCGCAATACATGTATTTAAGGAATCTAACAAACGAATGAGATCCCAAGAATGCACAAGGTGCACAAGAATCCCGTAATAAGGAGTATCAAAAATTTCGCCTACATCATGCCAGAAAGTGCTCTCAATCAGCTACAAATGAGGATGTATTTCATACTCTTCTCTACACATCAGATCCATACATTTCCAGTCATAGAAAAACATACGAGTATAGCAAAAGTGTGAAGGCACTTGATGAAGATACCCTAGATCTTTTAAAAGTGAATGAACTTATTATGGATCCCGAAGTTCACCAAGTATAATTAAATATAATATACTCATTATGTAATATACATTCATTTCTAATATTATTCTACTTGTAAATCAATTTTTGTAAATTTTATATTTTATTAACTAAGTATGTGTAATCATAACTATTAATTTCTTACTCAAATAGATAACAGCTTAAGAAACATTGTTTATTAATAAACTAATTTAATAATACATTTTTATTACTACTATAAGTAGTGTGGACTAAGGAAATTAAATAATCTTTTTTTCATTATTTTTTTAATATATATATACTCCAATAAAAGTATAATATCTGAACTTTACCTAAAGCGCTATTTTATACTTTATGCTTGTGCAAAAATTCAATTGTTTATCTTAACAAATAAAAAAGTTATCGATTTTTGATCTGATACAGACCTCGATTGCCCATAGTGCGCAGGGGCGCAAGGGTTTAACTGTAACGCGACGGTTGTGGGTTCGATCCCCTTTATTATTATTTATTCAAGTTCCGCTACTCAACATGCAATTCCTCGAAAAATTTTGACGTATATTATATATTATATTATATTATTAAATATATTGTTAAATATAATATATAACATCCAGGGGGCTCCATAATACTTGATTAAATGGGTATACGTCAAACAAGACAAAAAAATTGTAGTGGGTGAAAAACATACAAAATAAAGTTTCTATTATGTAAATATGATATTTGGGCAATAAATCTTTAAATTATCAATATTAAGTAAGTTTAGTTTGAAATTACCCCTTCTATCCCCTGTTTGTCTATTGATCTACCCATCACTCTATATAGCGTAATGAAATCTTTAAAAATAAATTATGTATTGGATACGCCAAGTTTTCTATAATTTTTATAAGTAATAATACAAAAAAATCCATATACATACAAATCAGTATTAAAAGCAGACAAATAATATTTCACCTAGTAAATTCTACTTGTTTAAATAATTAATAAGACCAAGTGCTTCAGTATCAACGATATAAAATAATGTAATAAATTCGGTCACGGGCGGGCCAAGGCGTAGGCGAAGTGGGCCACCGCCTACTACGGAATTAATTTAATTGGACTAAAACTATATCTTTTTTTATAAATATTTATTTTTTTTTATACAATTTTACATATTATTTAGTTATAGATGTTTTAGTAAGGTTCGCCCCCTGTACAATAGACTGATTTTATATTTTTTTTATCGGTTCCAAATATAAAAAAAACTGGATATGCGCGAATCAGGCTCGTCCACCAAAGGTTCCATATTGAAATTGGAGGTCTCGAGCTTTTTCTGAAATCCAAGCTTAGCTCAGCCAGAGCCCTTTCATCTGATACCTCGTTTAAACTAAAAAAAAATCAGCTTCACGCTGTATCCCGCACACGGCAGGGTAGGCAGAGGGAACCTAGTGTTAAGACACTCCATTCCCCACTTTCTGCCGAATTCTGGAGACATTGCGTGTTGAGTGGCAGAACTCAACGCCACGTTTAGCCTCGACACTAGAGCGAAGAAAATAGAAATAATAAATTTAAGTAAATATTTGATCTCCTCGAGTGCGGATCGAACCCACACTCAGGCGCGCGCTTCGACTGGCCTCAAAACTGGTTTAAACTAGCAGTTTTAATACCAAATTTCGCACCCTTGTCAAGGCTATTATTTTTTAGAATTTAACCACAAATGTATAGTATTCAGATTTTTTTGAACAAGTACTACTTGTAAATGTAGCTGTCAAATTTCATAATTCTAGGTTAACCAAAAGTACCTTATTAAATTAGATTCCCTCTGTAGTGACGAGTAGGCGTTTTTTGCGGTATAAACGGGCACATATATATTTTTTCAGTAAATATAGAAATACATTTTTTTTTCGAGAAATCATGAGATCTAAGTGTATGGTTTATATTTCAATTTGATATCTCCAAGCGCTCCTGAGATAAAAGCTCACGGGCACACAGACAGACAGACAGACGGACGAACGGGCAGACTGACAACAAAGTGATGTTATAAGGGTTACTTTTTTCCTTAAAAGGAGCGAAACCCTAACAATTACATACGCAGAAGCATGTGGGTATTTACTGCTAATTAGTTTTGTTGCTATACTTGTTATATCTGTACAATTTCATGTATTTTCACGGACTCTATTTTCACATATTAGTTTGATTAAATAACATTTCAGGCCAGTCGTGGTGCTGAATTCTGCGAAAACCATTTTCCATTCCCCATGAAATGGAATGTCTTCGCCATTATTATTTTTTCGCTACAGTTCCTGAAAGTTTTGATAAAATTTAATTTATAAAAAAACCACGATTACAGACCCAACAGTCGTTCTGTATTTGCCAATTTTCTTCAAGAATTTTAGTTTTTCCATAAAATCACATTTTCCCGAAATTCTGCTGAACCTTTAAAATCACTAAACATATAATGGGGATGAAACGGATTGATACTGAGGTCCTCTACCCATAGATCACAGTTGAGCCGGCGATCGCGTTACATTCGTATATCACTGCATATTAATATTAAACAAATAATGTCAACTACATACGATATTACTTTCTCCAAAAAGAATAATTACTTAGCTTCACTCCATATCCCCAGCGGAGTAGTCATAGAGAACGGAGCGTCAAACGTTACGGTCTTTACATACCACTTTCGCCTCGTCTACTGTCATCAACCTCTTCATACATTCCGTCCGTGGAGTTCTCATGCTTTGTACGTGACCTTCTTCCAGTATCTTTGATACTGTGTTTTCAAAGGTCATCCGAGGTCTCCCCCTACCTTGGGCACGTCGAACAAACGAATGACGAACGATGAACTGATGAAATCTCAAAAAAGATTTATGATGGAAAAGAAGCAAAAAAAAAATATTTAATATAAAACGACATTGTCCAAATGAGAATATACAAAATGAAAAATAAACGCCAACACATTGTGTATATAACAAAGGGAAACATTAATAGATGTAATTACATAGACAGCGGCGCGCAAACACGGCATGATTTGCAAAAGCTAATTAGGCATCGCGTCGAAATAACTGACGCTATTAAAAATTCAGCACGCGAAGTGCAGATCGCTGTCGCTGCAGTCTCGCTGCATTTAGCCTGTCGTGGCTCGTGGCTGGACGCCGCCCGCCCCCGCCCGCCTGCCCCCGCCCGCCCTCGAGAACTATGCCGTCATTCCTCAAATAAACGGCGTTCCGGGTACAAGAGCTTACACTGTCCTTACCCTATCGTTTTGAACAATATTAATACTCCTAATATTGCTTACAGATTTTGTTTATTTGAAGTTTTTTTCATTTATACGAAAATTTACCTCCCATTTTGGCATATCGAAATGTTTGTTTCTATAGATTATGTTAAAAATTGAAACGTATTATATTTTTATCAAATATAAATTCACCGTGCTCTTGCACTATAGCTAAATTTGAAATAGCGATTCGTGAATGTGAAAATTGATTTTGACATATCATGCTTTATTCGTGCCCGCTACCGGCGGAGGGTTTTATATAATGCAAAACCCATTTCTGGATTTATCCATTAACCGTCTGAGAATAAAATGACATTTGAAATTTTATTTTTAAGAACGACACGATTTGTTCATTCTGTCGTGAAATTTATGAAATTTAATGTCCACTATAAATATCGTAGAGTTTTTTTATTTAAGATATTTTCAATATTAATACTAAAATATGTAATGTATGTATTGTAGGCAAAGAGAATAAAGTTTTTTTAGGATAAAACTTTTTCTATCTCAACATTTTATGGTTTTTATGAACAGAAATTATTACTGCTTTGAAAATGTTTGTAAGCCTGAAACGTAAATAAATTAAAAATTATAACACTGTTATAATAATATTATTAATAATTATTATTAATAATAGAGGGCAGTGGCAGTGGTGGGCGTGGCGCAGGGGCATAAAGTGTGACTGTGAAATTGACTGTTGAGCTGTGGGCTCGATCTCCACTCGCGGAAATGAAGTATTTATTTACAATTATATTTTCATTTCTTCGCTCTGGTGTCGAGGCGCAAAGCGCGGCGTTGAGTTCCGCCACTTAACACTCAATGCCTCCAGAACTCGGCGGAAATTGGGGAACCGAGAATCATAACAATAGGTTCCCTATGCCTACCCTGCTGTGTGCGTGATACAGTCTGAAGCTGACAAAAAAATATTATTATTAGTTATAACAATATTATTAACTAGCGACCCGCTCGCGGCTTCGCCCGCTTAAACCACAAAATTACTTAATTAACACACTGAATTATGTTCGTGTTTTGGTATACCTATAATGTATGTTTGCAACGCAATGAAGATTTTTAATGAGAAATTTATTAAAACTTTAGGTCGCATTTTCGTACCTCCCATAAGAATCTTCAATTGAATTTTTGAAATAAAAACACAACTTATCGATACTTACAATAAAATCCTAACTCATCGGTGTCTGTACATGGAAGATATTACAATTAACATTGTAATAGAACTTGGTCAGTTTGTCTGTTTGTCTGTGAATTTGTTCACGATAATCTCAGAAACGGCTTAACCGATTTAAATCCTTTTTTTGTTTGCATTTTGGCAATCTGCCCTTAAATATTTAATATTAGTTTTATTTTAATCAGCTTCACGCTGTATCCCTCACACAGCAGGTTAGGCAGAGGAACCCTAGTATTAAGACACTCCGTTCCCCACTTTCTGCCGAATTCTGGAGGCATTGCGTGTTCTCGTTCTTTCGTGTTCTCGTTCGCTCGACACCAGAGCGAAGAAATGGAAATATAAATTTAAGTAAATATTTCATCTCCTCGAGTGG
>JAAIXJ010000148.1:155851-189698 GCA_013403705.1 Heliconius hermathena | reverse complement strand
TTAAAATGATTAATATTCTTTAGTATTAAAATGATTAATATTCCTCCCGTCGTAATTAGTGTTTAACTCCACAGAACGTTTTTTGCGTTATCAAGATTCGTTAGTACCTACTATTAGTCAATAGATAGCGTTACTTGTGTCGCGCTTTACTATCTCAAATATTAACGTCTTGAAAACTTAAATACTTATATCTTTTGATAGAGTGAAGCGATTACAATAAATAAACACTAAAAGCTACTTTGATTTATTTGCTATTTTTATGTATACAAGTTGCTTAAATTTATTGTGTACTTTTTACGTGATACGTGTTCACATAAACAGACAAACAGATAAACAGACAAAAATTCCAAAAATGTTGGAAATGGATTCTGTTAATTATCCTTTAACACCCTGGCTAATTTTTTTTTAAATATTTTCAATGTACAGAAACGACTTTTCTACAGATTTATTATAAGTATAGATATAGATTAACAACTGCGACCGCTCTGGCAACTACTCCCCGACTACTCTCTGGATTTATTGTCCTAAATAGTCGCAAGAATTATAAAAAATCCTACGTATCCAAAATTGTCCTAACAGACAAACAGATAAACAGACAAACAGACAAAAATTCCAAAAAAGTTGGAAATGGATTCTGTTAATTATCCTTTAACACCCTGGCTATTTTTTTTTTAAATATTTTCAATGTACAGAAACGACTTTTCTACAGATTTATTATAAGTATAGATATAGATTAACAACTGCGACCGCTCTGGCAACTACTCCCCGACTACTCTCTGGATTTATTGACCTAAATAGTCGCAAGAATTATAAAAAATCCTACGTATCCAAATACATAGCATAAACCTAAAGAACTTGCTTAGAAATTAGAACAACGTCAAAATATTTATAAGCCTGTATGTTTAATTTTTTTAAACCATTTTGTGATATTTTTTGTAATAAACATCAACATCATCATCAAAACTATGTAAATCGAGTGCGTCCTCAGTCTGGCTCCCACTACATTCATCACTAAATGATAGACTAGAACTAATTTTAAACGTTACCCAAATAAGCTATAGATAGATATGTTGAAAACCCTTAGATATATATCAGTACCCTGTTATTAGGATAGATTATCGAACTATTGTTAAAGGGCCCAAATCGATTTAGATGGTGGCGGGGTTTGTAAACTTAGATAATAATTAATTACACTGTAACAATGCCTTGGTCTTTACAGGGCCCTAGAGCATCGTGGTCAGACATCGACCTACACAAAGCCGTATTGTATTTAGGCAAATTTACTTTAACATCAGTGATTGGCTGTATGCATATAATAATTACTTAATAATAATAAATTAATATTAATAATTTAATTTATTAGGTATTGCGAAAATATATGGAAATATTTAAGTTTAAATAACTGTTAATAGGTAGGTGCATTAATGCAAGCAAAATCTGTGTACTAATGTTTAAAAATAAATCAAGAACTAATAGATATTTTAAATGCTTACAAATAATTTATTAAATATTAATGCTTCATGTAATAATTTAAATTACTTTTCAGATGTCTTCACAATATACAAGTAAGTCTTTTTTTTTATTACACTGAGTATTTATTCTTCTGCTTCACGCTGTATCCTGCAACTGCAGGGTATACAAATGCAGCCTAGTGCTAAGACACTCACCACTGCAGGCATTGTGTGTAAAGTAGCGGAACTCAACGCCGTGCTTTTTCTCGATACCAAAGCGAATAAATAAAAATATTAAACGTTTCATTTCCACGAGTGGAACTCAAAATCAGTGTTTTATCTCTTTATTAATATACAAATTTTAGAATCTTGCAATATTAACAACTATGACACTTAAAACATGTCAGTGACAAAGTATGCACAAATCCAAGCAGGTTTTGTTTACGAAAATCCCAAGAAATGGAGCCAATATTACGATCAACATCTCTGAATGCAAAAGTGCATCGTAAAGAAAAACATTGCAAGACAACCTGGTGAGTTCGAAACTTTTTAGTCCGCTATAGAAGGCACTGTGGAAGGAAGAGTTTTATATTCTTTTAGCAATACTTTAAATTAGAAATTTATCCCTATTCTACGTAATGATATATAAAAATATTGTTTACTTTTATTTTTATATATCATTACGTAGAACTTTTATTTTTATATATCATTGCATATAATATTTTACCCTCTTGTACAAAAGCGCTGCGAAAATTTGGCAGAAAGTGGGAAACGGAGTGTCTTAACACTGTGTTCCCTCTGCCTATCCCACTGTTTGCGAGATACAGCCTAAAAAAAAGTTTATATAATCCACTTACACCTGTAAGATTCTTAATAAAATAGGTGAACGATGCGAGTTTTCTTCAATCTTCATAAATAAAAAGTAGATTAAAGAGTTTCGGTTCTCACTTGGAGATCAATCAATCTTGACGGGTTTTGAGCGTTAGTAAAATTAAAACGGAATCAATCAATCAGTGTGAAATCTGCGAGGGTGATTGAGAGCTCCAGCTCCAATAATTTTACAAAAAAATTGACATCTACTTGACTCTCTTTAAGTTTTATATTGGAAATTTATAAATAATATATATTTGTTATATTCAATTAAAATGATAAAAATATGAATTGTAGTTTTAATGTTAATTATAGATAATACGTTACCTAAAGTTCGTACGCATTTCCTATATATTATGAAAAATTGTTTATGTCTTTCGTCAATATTTTTATCCTTTTCCCGAAGTAGATAAATTATTATGTTTTTCAGTTTTACACTGTATCCTGCATTTAGAAGGATAGGCAAAAGGAGCCTAGTGTGGACACTCCGCTCACACTTTCCGCCCAATACTGGAGGCATTGAGTGTTGAGTGGTGGAACTTAACGCTGCGCTTTGCCTCGACACCTAATGAAAAATAATTTTTAACAAAAAAAACCGACTTCGAACAACGAACTAAAAAGTGAAAAAAAAATTACATAAAGTAATACGTATTTTGATTTTGTTGAACGATTTTATGATTTTAAAGACGGTGCCAAGTGAAATAAACAGGCTTAGACTTCAGACTTCAAAATTATAAAATCTTTTCATGAGAATTTAATGCCCTTTTCATTACAGTGTCCTTGTGTTCCTATTATTCAAATATTAATTATGCTATTATAATTTTTCTGATCAAATTCAACTCATTTAATAAATAAAGACTAGTTGTGGCGCAGGAGCATAAGCGTGGAACTGTAAACGCAACAGATTATGGGTTCGATTCCCACTAGAAGTAAATAAAATAAATAAAAAAATGATGTAACAAAATTTGAGGTCAGTCGTGGAGCAGGGGTACAGAGTGTAAATGTGACCGTGACAGGTTGCAGGTTCGATTCTTACTCGAGAAAAATATTTAATTTAAAAGCAGCATCCTCAAAAATTATTTTTTTAATTATGCCAATTTTTTAAATAAGCTGAAACACTTATTTGTTAAACAAGGATTAGTTGTGGTGCATGACCACAAGCGTGTGAATTAATACGCGTCAGATTGTAGGTTTGATTCCCACTCAAAGTAATGAAATATAAAAAAACCAAAGCCTGGTGACATTATTATGCTTTTGGATTTCCTAAAATTTTTGATTTAAAACAAAAAAGTTAAAACTATAATACATTTAAATAGAATATATTTTTAGTAGGTTCAATAAATGTGGAATAAGATTGATCACCGAAGGCTTTCTGACGGTAGCTGTCGTTATTAGTCCGCCGCAATTTATCAACGGCCGTCAAAAATTTACAGATATTAATATTTACCGAATAAAAAGTAAACGATCCAATCTAAAAGTTATAGAGCATGAAAAATTTTGATATTGTAACGTATTTTTTATTAATATATTAAAACTATTCAAGTTAAACTATAACAAATATTAATTTGTTTAATGACCGCAGACCGAAAAGTCGGACTGTGACTATATGACTGTAGTCCGAGTTTTTCGAAAAAATCACAAATTACCAAATATCTGCTGAACAACTGAAAATCGCACCAGTGTTTTCAGGTCGATATGACATGGGTACCTTCAAAAAGCGCGTCTATCTCCACCTTAAAAGCCAGCAACGCACTTGTAGCTCCTCTGGTGTTACACGGGGTCGTGGGCGGCGGAAATCACTTACCATCAGGTGACCCGAACGCTCGTTTGCCATGTCCTTTTCCATAAAAATATGTTCAGTACATGGGGGTGAAACGGATATTTACTGAGATCCCATTCCCCTAGTCATATAAAAAACTCAAATCAATCCATCATCAACGTCGTCCAAAAGAAACATAAATTAAAGTGAAATTATTTAAGTAAACTTGAGCATAAACTGAAAAGGCTTTTACGAATACATTATTAATTTAAACGTTTTATGAACTCTGCAATTTCCACTTAAGCATATAATATATGCATGCACAAAACATAAAATATTTAATTAATACTAAAAAGATAAAAAGCACGCCGATGTAAATAAAGAAGCACTCGCAGTAAATTATAATGAATAGGGGTTAATTAAAAATATATATATTTAATCAAGTAGAAAGCATAGTGGTGTTTCAACTTGCAATTGACAGTCTGCGGGGAAATCAGCGCGTAGGCCGCGAGCGCTCGATTCAACAGAGTCATATCATCTAGTGTTACATGCATTGCGGAAGGTTTAGTCTTAAATTTTGTTTTTTTACAATATATTTTTTTATGCTAAAACAGTATTTTTTTTAAATTGAAATAGGATTTTTTTAAATATTGTCGTTATATCACAATATTATACATGTTACATAGAATACAAGTCTAAGTAAAAGTTAATCTTCACACCACTTTCATCATCTAAATTCTAAACAAACAGCAAAGATATTATATTATACATTTATTTTGAAGTTTAATGTTTATTTGACGTACGTCATTTTAAGCTGAAATTTTGAGGCCTATTAGTCTAATATGTATAATAGTTAAAACAGTATGTGTAGTTACTAACTTAAAAGTGGGGCTCTTTCAGAGATAGCACCAAATAAGGATGGTTCTCTGTCTGGGAGGATGATTGAATCATCGGATTGGTCTGGATGCATAAAAGGGGTCTTTAAATACTCTGTAAGTAATATATAAAATTAAAGTTTGATAAAGGCCGTAACGTAATTTTTTTTTCAGTACCTTTATAAACATATTTAAATACGAATTTTTTATTTTAACGTAGGTGAGCGTGTAGCTTAAGTTGGCGCTATCTCTGAAAGGTCCCCATTTTCAAGTTAGTAAGTATAAGCATACAGTCTTAACTATATATTAGACTATTAATACTTAAAATTTTGAGCTTTGCCAAAATAACGTAAGTTTGAAAGCCCTGGGATCTCACTCTATAAGATAATATAACAGAATTATCGGTTAATACATTTTGAAAAGTACATCTCTATTGTTCTATAAAATATATATTCTATATATGTGTAAATAATGAAGTGTTGTCACGACGTCATTTACTAGGAGACATCTCGCGCTCCCAGGGCGATTGTTCTAAAAGCATTGTAAAACGATACACTGGTAACCACCTATATTTCTAATGTTTTATTAAAGAAACTCTCGTGTCTATTTACAATGAAGATAAATTTTAATGCAAAAAGCATTATTTAGAAACAATAAGAAAATATAAATACTTATTGTAAAATAGATAATATTTGTTTCTAAAGATAGCTTTTTTTTTTAATAACATACTCGTATGTACTTTTTTTTTGTTAAGTTTTAGTCTTTAAAACTGTAAAAACGCGCTATTGAAGACTTCCGTTAACGATATAAGTATCTCTCATATTGTACAGATTAAATCCCAGCCCAATCGACGGCTACAAGCCTGGATTCAACCTGGATTTGTACCGCAGGGGTTGCCTTTGCCGCCGACGACATCCTCTCAAGCAGCCACATAGTGCTTGCATTTTCTCAGAGACTTTCGTAACTGAATCCCCGATCACCTTTAAAAATATTATTTAATGTATAATGTTTTAGGTTGTGATGTATAGTAGTTAGAACCTTTCGTTATGATCGTAAATAACCCAAAATCTTTTAGAGATTCAGAGGTAACAGTGTTAAGAAAGTTATTTATATTTGCAACACATGAGTTTTATATATTGCCATCAGAACTTTACCTAAATAACTGAAACTCGACAATATTATTGTGTCTTAACTCGAAGCTCTTCCGAAGAAAAGCCAAGAGCGCGACATATCTTCCTCTCTACTATAACTTCGTGCTAGTTATAATAAAAGGAAACAAGAGCAAGGGCATCACCGAGCTCCTATGAATTCACCGTGAATTCCTACCAGACTGCGGCTGCAACAGTCTTTATTGAAACCTCCGAGACGTTTATGTGTGGTCTTTCTGAAGGTACTTGTTATGCTTGTTTATATTAAGATTGTAATAGAATCGTGATTCGTGATGTGGATTGATTTGTGAGATCCATATAAGTCGTTGGATCGAGCGTACTACTGTAAAGCGGCCGATATGTTAAATAAACGCACGACACACACACACCTCATTGGCGCCGCGAGTGTTTTTTACATTAAAACAAGTTGTTAGGCGCCTAAAGACATACGCTACTACATATACTACAGTTCCAGGACATAAAATAGCACCACACACCCGTATGAAATGGGCAGGCACTACTACATACATCAGGAGATAAAATAGCAACACACATCTACTTATCCTACAACAAGTCATAAAACCACTGTAGAAGCTGTTATACATATATATGTCCAACTCCATACAACCATCGCTTACAGTTCATAAGCGCACCGCGAGATTGAAATCGAACACTATATAGTAACCAACGTTACTTTAGTACCCTTAGCTAAAAGTATCAGTTTCGATGGCCCTAAGTAACGCTAATTTGTGTGACCGATATTAGTTATCAGCAAACCGTAGCCCCCCCCATCTTGACATCTGTCACATTGGTGTCTCTACGATCAACAAAGTGTTGAACAATACGTGGTACACTACCGCCATAGGGCCTAGTTCAATATTATCTCCCTGCGTTCATCCTACACTAAGTCGCACCTAGAGTCTAAAGTATAAGCCCCTACGGCTATGCTTTCTACGATAAATAAATATGAAATAGTTTGTACTATACAAAGGTGTGGTGGCATTGCGCGTATTCATCTACACTTTGTTTATCGTAGAAAGCATAACCGTAGGAGCTTATACTGTAGACTCTACGTGCGTTCTATTGAATCGTCAATTTATCATACACTAATCTCACGTAGAAACTACAGTATAAGCCGCTACATCTATGTCCAAGTCCAACAAGCATTGCTTACGCGCTCCAAGCGCCCCGCGAGACAAAATTGAACACGATATAACGCATAAGCATTCATTTCTAATGACCATTTTATTCAGGATATTTAACACTATAATAATACTGTAATTATGTTCGAAGCTTCCTTCGCAACTCAATGTGTCGCCCTTATACATATTATTTCTTTATAAGAAATTCGATAACAATAATATATGAACTAGTCTAGATTAATATGATATTAAAACTATATAAATTGTATTATTCATAATTAACCATGTTATTTATGTATATTGCCATAAATTGCAATGCAAAAGCATTACTCTCAAGTTCGAAGAAGATTATATTTATGCTAACATAAATTTAGTATCATTTCGGGCAATATTGAATAAGTATATCAATTACATGGGTCATACAAAACTTGTCAACCGCGTACTCCTTTGAGTATTGTGCGGTAAAATACGGCATAAGTTTCTTGTTTCGTGTCCCAAATGTCGTTAAAAGTACGAAGAAACTAGCAACCCAAACGCGGCTTCGCCCGCTTAAACTTATTGTTATATTATATCCACATTATACAAAATATTTGCATAAACTGTAGCCTATGTGTTATTCTAATGTAAGTATGAGCTATATAACTGTAAAGTTTCATCTAAATCTGTTCAGTATTTTTTTGCGTGAAAGTGGAACAAACATCCTTACAAACTTTTATATTTATAATATTAATTAGGATTAGTATGATGATAGTAAGATAGTCACGATAGTATATTTGCCGTCTTGAAGGCAATCTGCTCGTTTAGTCGTCAGAGATTTATATATTACGCTAAGATTTTTTTACGATTAGATTGCATATTACAATTTGAATGACAACATAAAATATATAAATAAATGTATATATGTTTATTAACACGCTTAATTTAATTAAGCTTATAATATATATAATAATAATTAAATAAATTTCCTTAACTTTAGAGTTTATTATTTACCTACAATCGTGAAAAAAGTTATATTAAAATATTTGTAGTCAAAAAAAAACAAAAATAGACAATGCATTATGTAAAACAGAAAACTCTTAACATTTATTTTTTTAATATGTTTAATATTTATTGCCTTAGCTCGGGTTGTTACTTATTTACGCGAACTGTCAACATTTAGGTGGTAAATTTGGAAGAAAAAAATTGACACAGGTCGAGTGGCGAAACCTTTTAATGGTATTCGTGACTAATTAATGTGATGATAGCGGTACCCGCAGTCTTTGTGGGGCACTCCAATAAAATGGCACGACATTTACTCACGTCACGTCAATTTTCACGGCTTCCTGCCCATATGAAAGTAGAACAATTTGCTTTATCTTTTTATATTTTAGCTATATAGGTAATATGTTATTTATGTATGGAAAAACTGGAATATATTTGGTTGTTTATGTAACAAAAGCAGTGAGATGGTTTTATTTTCATAGCTTTACAACTTTCATATATTTGATGAAAACAAACAAAATTTTGGTAAATGTTTAATAATTCACTTCCGTTATTGCAAATAACTCTGATACATGGATATTATTTTTTTTATTTAACTGTATTCTATTAGGTAAAATAAAAATAACAATTGCTGGAAACGTAAATCGAAAGCCACAAGGCACAATATCGCTAAATGTTGCCTTACACAAGTAAGGTTTCCAATATTTGGCGAAATTGTGTGACCCAATAAAAAAGAAAAGATAAAAAGAACGAGTTAAATATTAGATAAGTGCTAATCTATGCTAAACTAGTTGTGGCTGAACTAGTTAGTCTCAGGAACTACTGTTTGAAATTAAATCGTATTGGATGAAAATATGTTGGAGTGTATGATGTTCAATCCATTTATTGAGAAAAGCTGTAGGCATTTTTACATTACATCATATTAATAGCGTTGACGTAACCCACTCTCCTCCAGTGTTAGTTACCTCGAGCACTGTGTCATTGAGGACGAGGACGGAGCCGCCGGTCAAACTAATGTACTATACATATGTACGAGCACATACAGAAAAAAAACTAATGAACATTTGAAACTATACAATGTTAACATATCTATATCAAATCTAAAGATTGCCTATAGTATAGAGAATATCTCGATTTCCGAGCGGATGCATAGAAAGGACGGCACGTGACTGGCGTTAGAAGGAATTCGATTGCCGTCCGGGATGGACCCATCCCAAATCAATTTTAAATTAAATATTGGTTTCATATCACTATCTCATAGCTACATTGATTCTATTTGACAATGATGGAAATTTTATATTTATATATATAAATATAGGCAAATCAATTAATACAATATTTTTTTATTACGTATAATTGATTTTAGGCAAAACATTTTATTGGTTATAAGTTTATATTTTAAATTGGGAAGATATTAAGGTGATGAGGCAAACACCTAAACAAAAAGCAAATAAATTTCAAATTATAATTTCACTCTTCACTTATAAAAGATTTAAAAAACACAAATTAATTTTTAGACGACGCAAATTAGACTGTTCTCGACAACCGTGGCCGTGAATGTAAATCCGATTTGAGTAATGAAACAAGACTAATTAGAAAGCCGGAAGAAAGCTGTTGGAAAAGATATGGTTTTTCTTTGGGCAATTGAAACTCTAATATTGTATTAAGAGATTTTTAATTGAGGCCATCGTACGGCGTAGAGGCGGTACTCAACTGTAAGCGCGATGGTTATGGATTCGTTCCTCATTTGGGGTAATTTTTTTTTTTATTTTCCTGCTCTGGTTTCCGGTGAAAACGGAATGTTTCGGATTGGGGACGGAAACTGGCTAACGCAGTGTCATCCAATTAGGTTTACTTCGTAAATGGTGTATCGGAAAAATATATTTTTAATTTTATTATTGGCTCCCATTTTCACAATATTTTGATAGTTGGTATTCTATCTAAATTTTATTTCTCAAAATCCAATCACCACCCAAGTGGTAAAAAAGTATTTGCAAATACCAAAAAAGTTATTTTAACGTAATCATAATAATAATAATTTTAACAATAATATTTTAATACCTAACATGTTATTGTAGTATTGGACCTACATTCCATGCGGGTCTCGAGAATGATGGAATCGCGTGTAGATTTCTCTATTCTTTTTTTTTATTACATAAATATAACACTGTAGATATAACTCCGCTACGTGGAAATACTCGCAAGCTTTTCGAAAGTTCTGAAAAATAATTAAAAGTGCATTAGCGTTTAAATAAACTTCACGATAAAGTCAACTTTTATCTAATGTCGTATAAAAATTACAACCCTTAAACAAAGGCTGTAGAGACATGAAATAGAGGTTTAGTAAAAAAACATTTTCTTAAATTTAATTATATTAAAGTTGTAACTGAATTGTAATTAATGATATATTATATCTATCTATACTATTATAATATAATAAAGCGGAAGAGTTTGTTTGTTTAAACGCTAAGATCTCCGGATCTATCTGTCCGATTTACATTTTTTTGGTGTATATGAAAACATTACGGTGTAATTTTTAGTGAGCCTTAAATAACGAAATAACAATAATATTGAACGACATCGAACAATAATATTGCTTTAAGCGCTGCAAAAATAGTTGAATATGTGTCTGTACAATATATGACAAAAATATTCTATTTTTTTAGTTATAAAAAAAGTCCGCGACAGCGGATATCTATCTCTTATAAGTAAGACACAATAAGTCATTTTGTGATAAAAAAAAATAATTTAAAAATTGCAAGGTGATATTTTATCGATTTTTATTTTCGAGGCTAGTCGTGGCGCAGGGACACAAGGTGTGACTGTAAAACCGACTGGTTGTGGGTTCGATCCCCACTCGAGGAGATGAAATATTTACTTAAATTTATATTTCCATTTCTTCGCTCTGGTGTCGAGGACAAGCGCGGCGTTGAGTTCTGCCACTCAACAGAATTCGGCGGAAAGTGGAGAACGTAGTGTCTTAATACTAGGTTCCCTCTGCCTACCCTGCAGTGAGCGGGATACAGCGTGAAGCTGATTTATTTATTTTATTTTTTTATTTGACATGTCTACATTGAAACGTACGAACGCGAAAGATATTTCAACATTAAGGAAATTTAATTAAGATAATCATCGACTGTAATATGTAGCTGTAGTTCTGCGGGGCGCGTCCTTGCCGCCGATGACGTCCTCCACGCGTAGTATAGCCATGTAGTAGATACTTGGCGTACATGGCCACGTAGTAAATACTTATAGGCGGTTTGCGGGTGAAACCACAAATCGGCTGAAAAAGCTGCTAGTTATTAATATTTATAAAAAAAATCATCAAATTTAACATAAACCTATTATATACATACACATACACCTACAATAATATTATTAATAATAAATTACTTTAATTCTCTAGAGCCCTAGCCAATGATGATTTGGAGCCTTGCCCCAACCTCGAAATGGTTTTTTTTATATTTTTAAATGTATTTTTTATAACAATTTATATGTATAATGCAAAAATTATTTCCCTTATATCATAAAAGTAAATATTGTAATAACTTTTTTCGTTTGTACTCAAATAAAAACATAAATCGAGGAGGTCGTATTAAAGTAGCGTCGTTATAAGTCACAGCCGAACGATAACAGAACTGGGCAAATGGTTGGGTAATCATAAAATGTACACGAGATTCCGTCACGCGACAGGAATAGTGCTTTGTTTGCTAGAAAATGAAATAAAAAGGTTATTCCGGCCATGCGGGTTTGTTATCGCTACAATTATTTGGAATTGTCGATTTCAGTAGCATGCGATATTGCAGTAGAACGCTTAGTAAAAACAAACCGATCACTGTTGATGTTGTATTTTCTAACTTAAAAATACTTGATTTTTTAGTATGATAAAGAACCTTAAAAATTTTAACACAGGTTGGGTAAGGAGAAATATGATATACCTATCGCCACGCGGAAATCAAAGTAATGACGCACAGATTATTAGCTACCTCCAGACTTTAACGAAGCTTTGATATCTTTAGATATCCATTTGACAGAATACATAGTCCTTTAGTCAGATATATTTATAATAAATTAAAATGCTGATCGCAGTCACAATTTTTATTTTGATTCTGAGTGTGAGTAAATAACAAATTTTTGGGGTCAAAATTGAATTGAGATTTACTTTAAAATTACACTAAGTAAGGTGGTGTTTTATGTGCAATCTCGCAGCTTCGGCCGTATCGACCTGATTTACTAATCTGAATTACTGTCATGTTCTAATAACATTATTATTTTGAAGACAATAGAGGCGAGTTTAAATACTTGAAATTTTGAAAAAAAATAAAAAAATACACTTAGTAGAAGTTTTTAATATCAAAGCAATAAAACAGTTGCGATTTTTCGCTTTCGATACTTTGGCTAGTCCCTAGACAAAGATACCGATCTGTATCTGATGATATGAGAATTAAGATGAGAGAATGAAGAAGAAAATGAATGAAGAATGAGTAGAATTCATATCTAATGCTCACACAATACCTCGGCAATGTATGGAATACCTGGGTCGCCCAGGTAAAGTATGAACAGTATGTAACTTACTTTTACATACTTTACCCAATAAATAAAATTCCAAGGGATTGTATAGTGTTCCTGCTGTTCCAGGCAATGTGTACCATAAATTGATTTTAGTCTATAATCGTATATTCAAGGACGGGGCACGTACGGGTTAGCAGACAACAAATGTATTTTTCAATTAATGCACGCACGTTTCTATTGGTACTAACATAAGTACTAACGGCACTTTATATATTGAAATGAGTAAAACACTCTTTTTAGTCAGACCAACGAAATGAAAACATTTTGAAATTTAGTCTTCGCAAATCGATACCTATCGGTATAATTAAAAAAAATTGAGGCCGGTCGTGGCGCAGCAGCACGAGGTGTGACTGTAAAACCGACTGGTTGTGCAGAACGTGTGAACGTGACTGTTGTTCGGCAGAAAGTGGGGAACGGAGTGTCTTAACACTAGGTTCCCTCTGCCTACCCTGCTGTGTGCGGGATACAGCGTGAAACTAATTTAATTTTTTTTTAATAATTAAAAAAATTGTAAATGTCTACGTTATTTCTAACCTTATAAATATTACAAAATAACACGATAAATTATAATGTTTTTTTTCACATCACAGCGGGTTACAGTCCCGCATTTAACAGGATAAGGAGAGGGCCGTCGGGGTTATGAAAGTATCCCTTGGCTTTCGTAGCCCCGGTCTATGGTGGTACAGGAATGCACACCGTGAGGTTTTAGTGGGTAGTAAGGAGGCTTACATCTGCCGGTCCATGAGCCCCACATAACCCGTTCGAGTCCCGATTTGGGCGGTGTACCCGTAAAATGGTTTCGTCACAATAAAAAAAAGGCTACACTGAGGGAGCCTAATGTTAAGACACTCCGCTCCCCACTTTTCGCCGAATTCTGGAGGCAGAGATAGCATCGAGACGACGCTAATGGGACGAGACCTAATATTCAATTAATTTATTATATATTTAATTTGGTTATTTATAGATACGCTACAAAACAATAGCGGAAAATAAATTTACAATTGCTTTTGTAGCGAATAATTTTAGGACAGAAAACAACAATTGTAAGCATGCTATATCAGCATATAGCATGCTTACAATTGTTGTTTTCTCAAATAATATTAAATATACTGTAATACCCCTACATATTAAATATTTCATTTCTTGAGTGGGAATCGAACCCACAACCGTTAAGTCTTGTGCCCCTGCGCCACGATTCGCCGCAAATTATAATACGTATATATACACGAAATAAATTATACGTACTCACACCTTAATACTTTAATAAAAGTAGTTAACACGAACGCGGGGAAATAGAGCATAATTTATTTTTGTTATCAAATTATCATTCACGCAAACGATACTTGCGTCATATTATAATTATAGAGAATATTTTATTATTTTTACACACGAATAATGTTAGCAGCCATAAAGATGTAATTATAAATTTAACTATATTTAGAAATATTTATTGCATGATGATATTAAAAAAAAATTTTAGCTTCACACTGTACCCCGCGCGTAACAGGATAGGCAGGGGGAGCCTTGTGTTGATATTCCGTGCTCTACTTTTTCGCCTTTTCTTCTTCTAATTCTATGGGTTCTTCTAATTCTCTTCTAATTCTGTGGGCATTGCGTGTTGGCGGAATTCAACACCGCGCTTTGCCTTCGCCGCGATACCAGAGTAATGTTTGTTTTTACCACTTTATCACCAAAAGTCTAACTTTATACAACGTACGAAGCTGTTTGTTTACAACCCCAACATCAATTAAGACTCACTGTAAACACGCCATGTCTAACCAAACCGAAAGTAAATCTATATCAATCTAGTCTACTGAACATTAAATTTACTCATTATTATCAAATTATCTCAAAACCTTGACGCATTTCTATTTCCATACTTGATAAACGCAGTATTCGTATGTCAAAAACATTACCAACACTAATTCGTCATATTAATCATCGATTCTAAAAACATCGAATATGGGTACGTAAATGATAACTCGAGTGTAGTAGATAAAAGTTTATTTAGCTGTAGTCATACTGAATAAACTGTCATTAGTCTATTATCGATAATGGAAATCATATCTGCTCTAGATTAAACACAACTAAATATTTATACAAAATACATAAACTACGTGAATATTAATTAGTAAATTAATGTGTTTTTATAATACATTAAGAAGTAGAAATATTTTTTTTTTACTGATATTTTCCAGTAAAGTCCAAGGCGGCATTTAACTTGAGATAAAGATGTTACAACGTATAGTAATACATTTACATTCAAATATTACAATAAGAACAAAAATTCATCGTCACTAAATGGTATCCATGAATTAAGTTTTATTCTTTCAAAATCCAACCACTCATATCCATTTAAAAAACACTTCATGTACAACATTATTAATACATTAAAATTAATATACTTAATTAATGAAAGATATTCAAAAACGTCTTGCTAATTATAAGAATAATGAAACCTTTCACACTGCAGTATTTTTTTATAAAACATAATTCTATTACATATAATGTTCCGAATGAGAGCTTATACATAAAATATTATAAATGTTGATGATAGAAATATTACTAAAATGAATATGGGTGATTTTTAAAGATAACTGGAATATAATATTAATTAATCGCTTTCTTAACTTGTTAACTAATATTAACCGTCTGTCCATATGTATCACAAACATTTCAATGATCCTTAGAAATACTTAAAAGTACAATACATAATATTATTGAAAACCCAAACACGTGACTAATTCGTCAATCATTGTCAACTAATATCTACACATTTAAGAGATAAGGCAAATTCATCATTTCCTGTAAAACGCGAGAACAATGGAAAAACAAAATATTGATAATGATATGCTTTTTGAGAAATCCTTTTATTTTTGTAGCCATTTTAGATAACAAATAAGATTATTACTGTAACAATGTGTAATAGAAATAAAAATATATATAACTAACATTCAAGCATTATCTAATATCATTATTAATATCATCCAACGGCAGAAGTTATAATATTAATACAAAATCTTCTTTTTAAATATGTATGGTCTTAATGTGTTCCACATTACAAATATATGTTTATTTATAGATACATTTTTGTTTCGCATGAAAGTGTTCTTGCAATTAATCAATGTTTAATTATCTTCTATTCACTCAAATTTATGGAAAAATATAATATAAAGAATAATGTTCCATTTACGCTCAGCCAAAACAAAAATATATTTGAAAAAAAAAAACAAAGAAAGATTTACATTTACAATATAATTAGTTAGACATACATACAAACATACAGACGATAGTAAATATAAACTAACAATTAATAATGAATGCAGATATATTACTTTACATGGATGTCGGTGACCAAAAGTTCATTTCCCTTAATTCTGAGGGTTTTGGACGGAAAGCGTGTGCGGGTTTGGATAGCTTCGGCTGTTGACTTGAAGTTTCGAGAGATATATCTTTAGGCTCCATTTTAGGTGAAGGTCCCAGATTTTCTACCGATTCTGCTAAGGAGCCAACTGGAAATAAATAAGAAATTTTTAGAAAATGGTATGTTTAACACAAAATATTACATGTTTCTTTCAGCTTTACGCTATCGCTACACCTATAATAGTTTTAGCTACACATAGAACAGGCAAAAAGAATTTTAGCGGCAGTATCTTAATAGGAAACGGACAATAGTTCCGTTCTCTCCAGTTTCCGTCGAATTCTGGAGGCATTCCGTTGCTTGAGGCTTGAGCTGGGCTTGCCTTGTTACCAGAGCAAGGAAATTTTATTGTAACCAATAAATATCAAAGTCATATAAAATGCAGTTCTTATTTATTTTTAATTTAAATATTTGGAAAACTATATTTTTTACTATATTTATACTATATTTCTTTTTTCTAATAATTACAAATCATTAATACTTTTTAAGTAAAGAGTAGGGGACTCTATTACTAAGACTGTTGTTGGTATAACGAGAAATACAAAAAATCTGAATAACAAAAAATCATATTTGTTATTGAGTGAGATGGAGTAAACCTTAGATTACACGGGTACATCTAGTATTATCCAAGCAATTTAAGGTAAGAGTTTAGTCTGAATAGTTATTTTAAATCAACATTTATCCATACTCGCCTAAGTATACCCAACGCTAGGTGAGTAATATTAGATTAGTTAGTGAAATTAATGAGATTTATTAAAGAAAACATAAGACTAAAAAACTTCTTTTTTTTAAACAAACATACAAGAGAAAATTAATTTTTTTGTACTTTTAATAGAAACTAATAGGATAAGCATCATTCTTAAATTTGAAATTCCATTTAAAATAGATTTTATTTATTGGAGCAAGACAAGTAAACCAATGGGGAGGAGCCGATAGGTAAGTCTTTGTTATTTTATAAATCCTGACAGTTTCTGTGCACATGCACCCAACACTGGTAAGTACTATTAGGGAATATGGATCTTAGGTGGTGGTTACTTTGGCAGTTGTTAGGTAAATAAGATGCAAAAAATTGTACCTAACTTTTCGTCATTAACTGAACAAACCTTAAATTTGCAGAAAAAAGCTTGCATATTTCGTCGTTCATCTACATCATAAAAATATTTTGTACGTCTTAATTTGCTCTTTCTACACTGACACACACTCGAAAATGACACAACACCTAATATTACCCAGCCAGAGTTGGGTAGACCTAAGTGAAAATGGGGTAAATAGAATTGAAATGTATTTTAATAATTGTTCGTTGTTGACTTAACCCAAAGTGGTTGAGTAATACTAAGTATTCCCCAGTAATCTTAGGTTTATTCTATCTTTCGCCCCTTCGCGCGCGAATCCGATTCACACTTTACTAAATAAAAAAATCCTAAGTGTGGAATAACAGTTAATACGTACCTTGTAATCTGTTTTCCAAAGCGTCTTCTTCAGCCAATGTCGAAGTAGAGGTAGTGAGATCCTTCTTGAATCCTAGAAGTGCAGTTGTAAGCCATGATCTATTGTTTATATCTTCGACAGGCTCGAACGGAGACGTGAAATAACTAGAATAACATGTTATTTTTAGTAAAATGATTATAAAATACGGCGTGCGTAAAAGTATTTTAAATTAAACATATTTTTTCTGATTTTGTGTTTACGTGTACGGTTGACGAGTCGTGGCCGCCTTGAAGTTAGGTTTTCTCAACTTTTGTGCATTGTTCACTCGGCAAGAAAATAATCAAAACAAAGAAATATTTCTAAAATTAATTTTGCCCAACTATCTACAGCTAACTTCAGGAGAGCCACGACTAGTCGACCGTATTGTAACCTGTAATTGCTATATTTATTAAGTCAATATATTATATAAACATTGCATACAAAATTTCTGGATAGATCTTCTGATAATCGTAATTTGTCGTGGTCGTTAATTATCGCAAAATTTTAATAAGAGTCAATTAATTGTGCTCTACGAATTAATATTTCATCCGACGTCATAACATTTAGAATAAAAAAAAAAACAAAAAAAAGCGAAATGCGATTTTTTGTTACAGAAGTCTTTGTAGCTAATTACTCGATGTATTATTAAGTTTTTAATTATAATAATTTACAAAAATGATGAAAAAGTGTCTCGCTAAGTGCTTTGGTCATTTACTTGACTTCTAAGTAGTCGTTTACCGAATTGTGCAAATGCATAGCGACATTTGTCGCTTCTACACGTGATCGTTGTCTATTAAAGTTTGACTAATTTTATTGTTTTAAAATTGTAGAGTTAACGATGCAGTATAATATTATCTCTGATTAGCATCTCTTTCATATATGTTGTATACTAGTGTTCCGCTTGTGGCTTCACGTGTATGTAAACTTGTAGTTTAATTTAGTTATTTCGCGTCTTGATGAGTTAGTGTACGACAATATTTTTTTCATGTACATTACGAATATTTCACATTCTAGGCTTTACTCTAATAAATGTGAATGTTGTTTTCACTTAGTGAATAAGTTAAAATCGAATTCAATTCCGAGTCGTAGTTAAAAAAACTTAAAACGTCAGGAAAGTCAATGGAAACAGATTTCAAAAGCAATACTTCCAAATTCAAAGTCTCCAAAACATTATTATAAATTTATTACGTAACGATAAAAATGTTTTTATCTAATTATCCAGACATCGCTCGTTCTACATAAATAACTTTTTTTATAAATACGACAATTGATTGATTTATTGATTTAAAAAATTATAATATTAATATGAGAAAACTAAGACTTTTTTATATCAGATTCGCGCTGTATCCCTCATGTAGTAAGTAGGGTAGCGAGGGAGGGCAGTATTAAGATACTTTCCGCCGAATTGTGGAGGCATTGCAAGTTGAGTTGCGGCACTCAACGCCGCATTTTGCCCCGACGCCAGAGCAAAGAAAACGAAAATTTTAATTTCCTCGAGTGGAAATCGAGCCCACAAGTTGTGCGTTTACAGTCAGTCACGCGCTTGTGCCCCTGCGCCATGTATTAAAGGCCTGAAGTAAATTAGGATTTTATTCATATATGTAGTGTATGCATTTTTTAAGAATTTTTAAGGATTTTTTGACTAATTAAAAGATTTTTAAACATTTTTTAAAGTGTTATTCCACACGTAGGAAATTTCTAAATAAGTAATTAAAAGATATTTAATTATTGATATTGATCTTATTAACAATAAAAATGATGTGAAATTTTAAATTAAAAGAAAAAAAACTTTCTACGTTATACAAATAAAATAATTTCAGCTCTTTCAAGGAAACTAGATTATAAATGAGTTGTGGGAAATTTTATCGTTAAGTTTAACTTTATTTAAATTAATTACCTTTGCGCATCTTATGATAATTTTAAACTTACTTAAGTCAAATGACTTAATTATCAATTTTATCTTTACATTCTTATGAAAGATTATACTTTCTTATGTAAATTACTGGCCATAACTAGCACTGACTGTAAACGTAATGGTTAGGGATTCGATTCCCACTTCGAGCAATGATTTCAAATATTTTCATTTCACCACCCTCGTACTCAGTTGTAAGATTAGGACGACAATTAAATATATTTAAGTGAACAATAAACTGAAGAAATAAAAATGAAAAAATAAAGGTGGTTTATATTACAACAATAATTTTATTATTTATTTTGTTTAAAAAACAACTTTTAAATTTTTGGGGAAAAAAAATAATTGTAGTAGGCTTTTATAGAGTAGTTAAAACTGTGGTTTCATTTAAAGTATTGCTGACACCACCACCCTGTATATTAAATAATAATTACCGATTTCCATTCATCCTCCTACGGCTCGTTGGACTTGACGGTGGTGAATGCACCGGTGTAGCTGGTAGACTTTTGCTTCCACGTCTGGCTAAACTCTTAGATTTAGGCTCTGGAGCTCCTTCATCAACTGGCGTGGCGACTGTGAAACCTCGTGGCGAACGAGTTTGTATCATTTGGTGGGCCACCTATAATAATAATAACAATAGACACATAAATATTGCATTTAATATTATTGTAATAAATATTGCATTTAGTATATATTTGGGCGTGTCCAGTGATAATTTCCAGGGGGTTTTGATATTCATTTCGAACTGATCTTTTTGGATTTTGGGACGGGCACAGACCATCTGGCCCTCCATTCCTACGCCCATGAATAGGTTATTAACTGGATTGAGTGTAAATTTAGAAAAGATGAGCCAAAGCAAATATGTACTCATGTGTACACATAAAAACTATTTCGATAACAATTAATCTATTTATGTTGCATTTTCTTATACAATGTACATGAAGTTAAACAAACACAAGTGCATTTATTTTTATATGTATATTTATTAAATACGCACATTATTAGCTACACTAAAAAAAAACATTTGATTACAAAATGACAGCACACCACACAAATTATTTACATACAGTTCATAAATATATACAAAATTGCATTCAATATGAATTGCATTCTAACGTACATTAATGATACAGTTATTTAGGTGAACGTATAGCTGAGTCACTGCGCGCGCGCATTTATACGGAGCAACGAGCTCGGAAGTACCTTGAGTTACTTGCAACCACTTCTGATAAAAACAACTAATATAAAAAAACTATCGGTATTATTGTTCATGCTAAAATACATCAAGTTATAAATGAGAAACCACATGGAAGCGTGTATATGGTATCAAGCTATAAGTAATGTTAAGAATGTGGTTCATGTTATTCCAATCAAACTAAAATGCTAAATATGTAATTAACCTTAATTTCCTTATTGAAGGCAGGATGAAAATTTTCGAATATCTAAAATTCATAATAAATATAGTAAATAAAATTATATAAGCAGTAGGTATTAATAAGGATTTTTTAATAATATAATATAAACAGAGGATCGCGCTGCATCTGAGTGTAACGCCGAAGTTACACTCAGATGCAGTGCCGCAGCGGCACTGCATCTGAGTGTAACTTCGGAGTGAAGTTCCGCCACTCAATATGCAAAATCTTGATGTTTGGTCGATACTCAGAAACAAAGACTTAACACTGACTTGAGGGTTTCCTGTGCCTACCCTGCTATATACGGATACGGATACAGTGTGAAATTTAAAAATATATAAATTGATAATAATGCATACGACTATGTACTAACCTTGACGACGGAACTGCCGCACGCCGCACCCTCCCCTTTGAATCCATCATCTGTGCCTGCTGGCTTGGGTTTAACGTTGGCCGATTTAACTGAAGACAAAATATTCACAATTTAAATAATGAATGATGCAGCTGTGGCGCAGAGGCACAAGCGCGTGACTAAGTAAACACAACGGTTGTGGGTTTGACTCCCATACGGTGAGACGAATTATTTGATAGTTTCATTTCCACTCTGATAACCAGGCAAAACGCGGCGTTGATTTCCGCCACTCAACACGCAATACCTCGAGCATACGACGGAAAGTGAGTAACGGACACTTCTCAAAACTAAGTTTCGTCTGCCTACCCTGCTATGTGGGATTGTGCGTAAAGAGAAGACGAGAAAAAAAAATATTAATATTATATAACTGTGTGGTAATCAATAGTTTATATAAATACGATACGAATGGAATCTGCCTGCAATTACATAATATAGATAGTTACACTAATTGAAATATAAAGACGTTTGAATATAAAGACTCGCGTTTTCGTGAAATTCAAGAGTAATTTAACTAAATATCGAGTAATAACAATACTTTAGTGAGTATTTGAACATGAAAAAAGTATGGAATTGTGTCGAAAACGCTATTATATTAAGTATGCACGTTATTAAATACCTACTAACAATAAAGGTAAATTGCATTCAAGGCATTAATGACGCATTCGCTGCCATCTCTAATAAAAGTGCAAACACTAAGGCCCGTATTCATATACCACTCTCAAAATTAGAATAGCTTGAAAGCGATTTATAATATAGAAGTAATATCTTTAGATATCATTATTGATGCACAGTAAAAGCTAATATGGCAGCAGCGTTATATCCTGTTTCTTGAGATAGACAAGGTTAGTATGACATTTATACACATACCTACATTATGAGAATTTAATGACACTAGTCGTTTGTAGACATAAGTTCAATGGCCAACACATAAAAAACAAGTAATTTTGACCTATATGTTTCGATTGTTTTTTTTTAATATACGTATGTATAATCAAATGTCACTTAAATATGACCACTCGCAGAGATACAAAGAAGATAGATAATATTTTTTTATTAAATATATTCATTATATAAGTATAAAGATAACATACGACATTGTGTTCCTTTATCTCAGTTAACTTCTATTATGAAATATTATTTTAAATCATGTATCTGTCTAATTTTGGGGGATAAGCAAAAATCTAATAAAACTGCATAAAGTGCCTGCATAAAATCCAAACCTCCATTGTTACACCACAAAACTTTATTGTAAAATTTATTTAATAGTTTATGGCCTTATACTTGTAAAACAGTCTAGTACAGTCCGAGATGCAACTTGCACTAAAATAACATATAATTAATATCTCCAATCTTATTAATACAAAATTTCGCAATATTCGTTAAAAAAATAGGATAAATAATACACCAGATTAAAATAAATAATAAAAATTAGAGAAAAATAAGGATTTTAACTCTAATATAGTAAAATACAACCGGTAAATTCATTAATCATCTTCACATTCACTTTTCTTATGCAATCTTGTTTAATTATTTCGTGAAGTCAGTTTGTCGTGTTTACAATTGATATATATGTATACGACATATTATATATAAGACTGACCTTTATTATTTTTTATTTAAAGATATTATTATTTATTTAAAGAGTTTATTTTATTTAATAAAAACACTCACACATACTATATTTGTACTTTTACTATATTTGTGTTTTATAATTTATCTAATGCGACACGAAATATCCTTCAAGAAATAAATGCATATATTTCCCTACATATTGTAACAGTATGTACCTTGAGTATAAGTTAAAAATAAATAAATATATAAAATAAAATATGCATGGCAATATACATAAATAACATAGTTAATTATGAATAATACACACTATATATTTTTAATAACAAATTAATCGAGACGAGTTCGTGTATTGTCGTCCCGAGTGTCGCGACCGTCGTTCTGTCTATATAGGTGGTGGTGATGCTGGAAGGCAGCGGTCGAGTCGAACTCTTAAGTACTACGGTACTAATAAATATGATGCACATAAAGACTCGTACCAAGTATATTATAAATATAATATAATAATTCGAAGCCTATGATGGCACGATCTTTTAGGATCGAATTTCTTATAAAGGCAATATATGTGTAGGGGCGACACATATTGTGGATCCAAGTGATCTTTGACCAATATTATGATATTGAATGTTGCTTGACGTCGCGGAAGCTGACGTGATGGGCTTATGCGAACTGTTATAGCGACATTAACTATGTCGTGGCTGATGCCGTCTCGCAGTACGCTCGCGATACGTAAGCTATGCTTGTATGGCGTTGGTCATTGACATATTATATACCACTTCTACGACTTGGTATACGACTAGTAGGTGTGTGGTGCTATTTTATGTCCCAGCTCCGGTGTATGTAGTAGTGTCCGCCTGTCTCATACGGGTGTGTGGTGCTATTTTATGTCCTGGAACTCTGGTGTATGTAGTAGTGTCCGCCTACGGTTCGAGACACGACTGTGGGGTGTGTGCCGTGCGTTTATTTAACATATCGGCCGCCTAGCGGTAGTGCGTTCGTTCCAACGACTTATATTGATCTCACAAATCAATCAACATCACGAATCACCATTCTAATACAATCTTAATATAAACAAGCGTAACAAGTATCTTCGGAAAGATCACACACAAAACGTCTCGGAGGGTTCAACGATGACTGTAAAGCCGCGGTCTGGTCGGAACTCACGGTGTAGGGGCGGGGCGGTGCCCATACTCTTTCTTCCTTTTATTATAACTAGTTCGCGGTTATAGTGGAGAGGAAGATAGGACGCGCTCTTGGCTTATCTTCGGACGAGCTCCGAGTTATGACAATGTTATATTGTCGAGTCTACAGTTATATTAATAACTGACGCAAGAACAACTTCTGATGGCAAATATCTTATTAAAACGATACCTTCTAATGGCATAATATAAAGTTCTTAATACTGTTACCTCTGAATCTCTAAAAGATTATGGGTTCTTCACGGTCACAACTATAAACGATTCTAACCACTAGACACATCACGAGCCGAGGCCTTATTTATTAAATAATATTTTCAAAGGATATCAGTTACAATATCGCAAACTAGTTTTTAATTTATATTGTAACTTCAAACAATAAATGAAACGAAGATAAAGTAGGAAAAGGTGGAACCTAAAACTGATATATTTCGTAATTTTAATATATTTACTTATTAAAAAAAAGTTAAGTAACGTTTACGTAAAGAATGGATAGTGATTTCAGAACCACCGTTCACCTCGTAAATTAAATTAGTACAATATTTACTTAAGGTATTTCTATAAGATGGCTTATTTTGCCCGTGTTTACGTAGATCCTACCAACAACAATAATAAATCAGCTATGTTTTATATTTATTTAATAAAGGAAATCAATAATATTTATCAATGTGCGTGGATTAGCGACTTACACAAAGATTAATAATAATAATTAATAGGATATTAATAATAATATTTAGTAAGCGATAATTCATTTCATTTCATTTTCAGCATAGATGTGTGTTAAGTTTAAAATATTACTTCCATTATACATATCAACTAAAGATCTAAATTAACAAAAGAAAAAAATGTATGAATAAAAAATACAGTTGAATAAACTTTAAAAAAGTCAACTAACAAACATAAAAGAGGTTATATGACGTTTTCACGTATATGTTTCACGGTTACAACATTTTTTTAAATTAGAATATGTAAATAATAAAAATTAGTAGGTTAATAATAAAATAATGTAAAATTAACATGTAACATTAAATTGATTTATTCTTTAAAATTATAGTAAATTGGGGAAATCTATAGACTAAAACTTAAAGAAAATATGAGTGCAAGTGTAGATGAATTAAATATAAATGTACTAAAAGACAACGCCGCTATGACTGCTCTAGATCAAAATATACATTTAAATAAGATTCTTACCAGAAGTATTAATAGGCGCAATGCCGTGCAAGACGTCTTGGCACGGCTTCGTGTGTTTCGACCAATCCTTCTCTTTGATTACGTTGTATGTCGCTGACAACTCCTGTTGTTCAGTCAGGACTTTAGGAAGGTCATTGCTGAACTTTGTTTTGCCAAACAGGACGTCCGGTTTGGGATAGCGAATGTAGAAGAACGAATCCTCTGGAGCTGGTGGGGATGAAGCGAACGGTTCAAACTCCCTGTAAACAATAATAAAATCTTTTTATTTTCGCTATTTTTACACATTTTAAATGAAACTCTTTAACCTGATTAATCGCGTATAATTTAATTGTACATTTATGGAAACCAGACGTTTCGGACACTTTGTAGTAGTCTGTGGTCCGGTCAGTCCATTCGTGACCCGCGGTAATCCGGTTAAAGAGTTTAATTTAATAATCGCTGTAATCAAAACATATATTGAGTTTAGTGAGTATTTTGATACATATTATTCTAATTACTACTACTGCCCTATTACTATTTTCACTCCAGATAATTTCACTCCTTATCGAAATATTTTCAAGTAACCGATGATATGATTGTTTTAATTTCAGTGCACTACACGAGTACTTACGAGATTAAATTGTTCAGAGTACTAAACTGTGCCACAATATTTCTATTTTTCATCATTTTCACAAACTGTTCGCTATTAAAACACGAATATTTAATTAAAGTAAGTAGAAATTATTACGTTATATAAATTATCACAGAGAATATTCAAAAGGTGTCAACGTTTGCAAAATATAACTTTAACTAAAAGCTTTTAATGCTACCAATAACATTTTATAGCAAATACTGTTGCTAGTAGTTTAATCTTATCAAGATAATATGCCTTGTAAACTAAACAAAAATAACATGTGACGTCACTGTCCGGCGACCAATAGGATCGTACTGTACGCTCACTCCCCCAACAAAACACGACATAACATACTCACCGACGTACAAGTATGTACGGTAGGTAGTTAGAGGTCAAAAACATACGTTCACATTTTCGAAACATTATGGAATTCTCCGTAGCGGGGATAACGAGACTTGGCGCACAAATTATAGGAAATATGAAATGCCAAATTATTTATATATAATACCTTTCAAATAGACTTATATTTGAAACGTGAACATATTGTTACGATATAAATAGATAAATTGGCTCTCGTACAAAAATCATCCTTAGACTTTCTCGACCATTGCAAGTCTCGAAAATTCTACGCACAATAATGTTTATTTCAATTATGCACATTATGCATCAAACACAAAAGACGAATGTAAAATGCCGTATTTTAAATAGAAATTGAGGACATAATGACGCAGTGGGATAGCATCAGTCCACAAACGATAGTTGTGAGTTAGATACCCACCCACTCGAGGGTTGAAATGAATTAATTTTATTGGCCCGCTCTAATTGACGGCGTTGAGTTCTGCCTCTCTACGAAGTGTCTTATTGGTTTCTTTATGCCTGTGCCTACCCTTCTATATATATGCGGGACAGAATGTAAATTTAAAAAAAAATGTTATGATACAAATTGTAAATGAACACACAAGAGGAAATACCGAATTAATTATAGAACGCTACGTCAAAACACAATATTGACAAATCAATTCTTACAGTTGATGAGATGATAAGATAACCTGAACATAATATTTATTTAGAGAATTTTTTAAAAAGATATTTCTCTTGTATTTTCTACAAGGTTTACAGGTAATAAAACAAGTAAATGTTATATACTATAGGAAGGTATTGATTGTATTTATTGTATTGTATTGAATGTATTGAAAATTTTTAAAATATCAATATTTTATACAACTATTGTATTATAAATAGCTTTCTGTACCCGTGTATATCACAAAGCTCAATCCATAATATAAAGCCCTATGTATACTACATAGAGTCTATATGTTTACAATTTTTTTCAAAGATTCTTTCATCAAAACGTATTATAATTTTGTAAAGAATGATAAAATGTCAACATTTCATAGCAACTGTATTTAGGCTCATTGTATCATAAAATAAGAAACAGAACATAAGACTTATTGTTAAAATTTACATTCATCTTTATTATGCTTCTATAGATTTGTTAACTTAGTATTAACTTATTGAACTATTCATAAAAAGTATAATATAACGTGTATATGTATACTATATCGTGTTTTCTTAATAAAAATGACGTTAAAATGTAAGGAACAGGAACCAGAAAATTTATCATTTTATATTTTTCATTAAATATAACAATTATATCGAAATTCAAAACATGTTCGGTATGTACGCACTCAGGAATAAAAAAATTTAAACAAAATATATATATGGATAAATATATTAAAAACATAATATTATTATGCGATGTCAATTGCTCAAGATCAAGACCGATCGACGTTGACGTCACAAGAGTTGATAAGGTTTCTCTAAAGTATTACATGTAAATGCACTTCTATTATTATATAAATCAATTCTTGTAATATAAATAACTTTCTTAGTGAATCGTATTTAAAATGAAAAAAAAAAGTCAAAAATATGTAATATATCTATTAGTTTTATGGTCATATCTTTAAAAAATCGAAATTTAAATTGAGGTGGTTGTGTCACAGGGGCACAAAGTTGTGACTGTAACGACGTTTGTGGGTTCGATCTCCACTCGGGACTATATTTCTTCGCTCTGGCACCAAGACAATAGCCCGGCGTTGAGTTTCGCCACTCAACACGCAATAATGCTTCGAAAAATTCGGCGAAAAGTGGGGAACGAAATGTCTTAACACTAGATTCCCTCCCCCTGCTCTGCTATACGGGATACAGCTTGAAGCTGATTTTTTGTATTTAAATTAAATGGATGGCAGCTTTGAAATTATTCATATAATATGTAATCTACTTTATATTGAACTAGATATATATGCGAGTATACCTAATATAACTTTACGTGAAGTCGTGCATTGTTAGTATCGATTGCGTAAGTAATTGGCGCATTAAATAAATCTAACAGGTGACGTAGCACAGTCAAATATTTGTAGTTTATGTAAAGGAAATTAGTAAGGTTCTATGTTGAAATAAATCGAGGGCCGACCAATTGCGACAACTTGTTTTGACCACACCTGCGCTTTGAAATGACCTTGTATAGGTCTGTTTGGTATATACGTATAGCATTATGGTTATTTTAATATCATTTATTATATTATAAAATTTATCATTGGTATTAGACTTTTAATGTATCTTGTTCTGAAAGAAAAATGGCACCAGAAAATAGCGACTATATAAAAAAATATTAGGTCCTTTAATAAGTTATCGCTGTTTTTTTTGTTTAAAAAAAATAATTTAAAATATAATGCTTACAATGACATTACTCAAAGTATTGTCCATCATTAGAGACCACTTTCTCCCATCTCTCTGGTAGCAATTGAATCCCCTGTCGGAAAAACGACTTATCTTTCGAGGCAATCCAGGAATCAAGCCATTTTTCGGCTTCTTCAAAAGAATGGAAGCGCTGCTCGCTTAAACCGTATGCCATCGACCCAAACAAGTGGTAATTGGAGGGGGCTATGTCCGGTGAATACGGCGGGTGGGGTAGAACCTCCCATTGAAGTGTGTTTCCAGGTAAGTTTTGACTGGTTTTGCCACATGTGGCCGAGCATTATCATGTAATAAAATCACTTTGTCGTGTCTCTGCTCGTATAGTGGCCGCTTTTCTTTCAGAGCGCGACTCAAACGCATCAACTGAAGTCGATAGCGAGCTCCCGTGATAGTTTCATTAGGTTTAAGCAGCTCATAATAAATTACGCCCTGCTGATCCCACCAAATGCAGAGAAGAAGCTTAGAACCATGGATATTTGGTTTTGGCGACGATGTTGATGCGTGACCCGGCATGCCCCACGATTTTTTTCGCTTTGGATTGTCGTAGTGAATCCACTTTTCATCCCCAGTGACGATACGGTGCAGAAAACCTTTTCTCTTTTGCCGTTGAAGCAACAATTCACACATGAGAAAACGTCGTTCTACGTCTCTCGGCTTCAACTCATACGGCACCCAATGCCCTTGCTTTTGGATCATTCCTAACGCTTTTAAACGTTTTGAAACTGTTGACGCATCTACTTGTAACGTTTTCCCGAGCTCTACTAACGTCTGACATGGATCTTCTTCAAGCAATGCCTCCAATTCTGTCTTCAAATTTTGTCGGTGCTCCAGAACGCTCTTTGTCTTCAAGGTCAAAATCATTACTTTTGAAGCGCCTAAACCAGTCTCTGCACGTTGTATTCGACAAAGCATTGTCTCAACGAGAATTCTGTGTGCTTCTGCTGCAGATTTTTTCTGAATAAAGCAGTGCAATAAAATTCCCCGCAAAAACACTTTATTTGGCACAAAAGTACACATTTTCACAAAGGGAAAATAAATATGTAGTTGACACTGTAGTAAACACTATTCTACTATAATTTGAGGTTACATATAGTACTACTTTGGTGATTCGTTACCGTACGAAATTCCATGCACAGAGTGCCACAACAGCATCTTTCAAAAAACAGCAGCAACTTATTCAAGGTCCTTATATAAATTTTAAGATAGAAGGCTAACTATAATAATCACATTTAATATTACAACCATATCAAATAAAGCTACTGGAAATAAATACAGTTACACTTGAATTCTATACATTTCCTTTATTGCAATTATTTTAAATGCACACCTTTTGTGCCATAATTTTCTTTTAATAGATTTTTTGTAAAATAAAAATACTGTGTATGATTCACATTTTTTAAGTACTTAGAAAAGAAATATATGTATATTATTTAGAAAACTATTTACAATTTTTTATGTTTTCTAAATAAGTAATAATATTGTATAATTAATGATATTTTTTAAGGTCATTCCTTTGCTTTTTTGCTATCTGTCCCATGAGCATACATAAAAAAATATATAATTAAAATTCAATTTTTACAAACAACCAAAACATTGATATTAAAATAAAAAGTTCAATATGTAAACAACCCAATGTTATCTATATATCTTTAATATGCAGTTACAGGCATTAACAAGTCTTATTATATATACATATAATATGTAGATTGGCACAATTTAAAAACACGTAAAATTATTATTGCAGAGAGAACCTGGTGTTAAGACATTCCATCCCCCATGCAATGCCCATTTTTTTTAAATATTCCTTGAACTGGTGGATTGCCCTGCTTTGACTTCAACTCAAAGCTAGGAAATTATCTCACTAGTGAGATTTAAACTTAAAACTGTCCCATAAATGATGCCATCACACTGCACCATGAAAACTCCAAAATATTTAAAATAATTAAACAACCACATGATTTACTATTGTAATTTGTCCTACTTACTTGGTTGGTTTACTTTTCATCCAAACGGGAAGAGTAAATCCATCCTTTAATTCTGGATCACTTGCCATCTTGATAAAATGCCACAAATAAACTTTTCAATTTTAACTTTTTATAATAAATTTAATAAATACTTAATATTAATACAATAAAACACAACAATTCTGTTATAAAACATAGAAAGATATGCTACTTAGGTGTGTTTTATCTTGAGCAAAATGATAAGAAACTGATATCTAGGTGCTAACATTAAGAAACTTATGTATTGTTAATAAATAAGTAAAACTATTGTAAGTTGTGGTGTTCAAGACACTCGTTGGGAAGCACTTGACTTCAAATTAAGAGATGACGGAAGCATCTGCAACAAACATTAAAAAATGTAAGCTTTTGATCTTTAAATATGTTTATTATATATAAAATTGACTTTATAAATAGATTGATGGTCCCTACTAATAAACAGATATGTTAAAGGAGAAGGTTTACAGGAGAACAAATAAAGGTTCATCTTACTTTTAAGCAATTAAAATAGAATAAGCATAAGTAATTTGACTCTGACTATATATTCATTCAATTTTACTTAATTTTTTTAAGAGCAAGATCAATCCTTATTCCTTTCTCTGGTAAACATTTTCTTATGTCATATCTGTTTACACAAAGGGACCATGGAGGCATTATATGCATTTTTGTAATATAATTACATGATCTTCTGTAAATACTTTCCTAAAAGAAACTTCTGAGATAAGTAAGATAAATTCACCTTTGCCAACATTAATTTGCACTATGTATCAATCTTTCTCACTGAGTGCAATAAAGAGTATATACACTTTAACCAATAATGGATTTAATGCTATCATCTCTAAAAGTACACTGGCAATTGAAACGCAATAAATAGCAGTAGTAACATATTCTCAACAAAATATTCTTCATATATGTTTATAGTTCGCCATTTCCACCTATGGTGTTAGTACACTTAATGGCCTTGACAGAAATTTGCAAATAGATTAAAGTTATTATAACCTTTTAAACACGTAATAATGTATATCGTACACCTGTATCTAATGCATTGTTAGTTATATAACTACAGTGGTGCACTCAGCGCAGTACATACGAATTATTAAGAGTTACGGACATAAAATACCTAAACCTAATGCATGTGACATCATAATATTATGTACTAAACAAAAACAAGTATATGTATTCTGTTAGATATGATAAAATTGAAGTAAGAAATCGAAATGATTAAAGACAATAAAACTTACCATATTAAAAGCAATAAAAACACAACTAGAAAACATCTTATATTCTTAACAGTGCCTTAATAAGTACACTACGTAGAGAAATGAATACTAGGGAAGATAGTAGATAAAATATAAATAAATGAAGCTTACAAAATGTACAGACAATAAAATAAGTATCACGTATTATCATATATCAACATTTCTTTAATCGATTTTGATTTGGGATTCCAATTGTTTATAGAAGTATTCGTGTTAAATACTTAAATAATAAAGTTTTATATAATAAATTACACAGGAACAATGTAGTGGCAATCAACGAACAATATAGAATCTAAAATTGTCCAGCTTATTCTTTGAGAATAAAAAGATATGAAGACAGCCAGTTGAACTAATATTGAAAATTACTTGTAAAATAACACATTTTGTATAACCTTTTGCTGGACAGTGAGAGCGATATGTTTTTGAGACTCGAATAGAGTTAATAATCATCATTGAACATCTTTATATAAATAAGTTTGTAGTGCTTAATTAAAATAGATTTTTATTTCGCTTGAAATAACTTTTTTAAAAACCATTCTAATTCGACTCTCTCCACGAACTTCTGTAATAAAGATTTTCTGTTCTACGAGGAGTTAAAGCTGGCCCTTAAAGCCAAGGTCTACATATTTGGCTTCGACCTACTCCACTTTGTTTCGCTCTTCCATAAGTCTGGGACTACTCCGATTGGCTAAGGTGTCGAAAAAAACGCGCTGGCACCTATCTCAGTTCATGACCACATGAACTAAAGAACAGATTCCATCCAGCCCGCTTGACCTGCGGATGTTCAAAGAAGATAGAGCTCGCTGAATAGGTTTTTGGCTGAACTTAATGTTAGGTATTGAATTCTGACAATGCGCGATAGCCATTATTCCAAACTGACGAGTTCCGAATATGTAGCTTTCAAACTCCTTAAAGATTTTTAGTAATATGCTTTAAGTCGTTTACCTTATTCGAGAAATTTGTTATAGTCCGACATTATCGTTATTGCATATGGGAAGCACGCGCGGTAGAATTGCGCAGAACGCTTATTTTGATATCTGCACATGAGACGCCCTCTCACGCCGCACCGATTCCCCGCGAGGGCTCGCGGGGAATCGGTGCGGCGTGTGGCGGGGCGGTCACTAGACTACGGTACAGTCGAGCGCAACGCTGTCAGTTCATTACTATGAAATATGAATATATTATCATATGATAGCGTCATATATACGAAATGGCGCAGTAAAGCATATTTATCTAGTAATATTATAATAATTAGTGTGTTAGATTAAGCAACATGCAAAATCAAGTTATGGATAAGCAAATTTAAAAATTAAATAAAGTACTGAATTGTAATTATTACATTTCTTCATCAATCCAAATTGAATAAAAAAGTAAAATTGAAAAAGTAACTTTAATATGGTTTTACATAAAATAATAAAATTTATAATACATGCAAAAAATATTGTAAGAAATAAAGTTTAAATAAATAAAATATTAAATATAAAAGCAAAAATTAAAAGGAATGGCGTTCAGCTACAGTGTTAATTTACATAATTAATTAATTTAATAAATAATTAGCAATAAAATGAAAATAAAATCAATCAGTCGAGGTCTTAATAAATTAATTAAGGTAATAAATGATATCGTCATCAATTCAATCAAAAAAATTCAAATAAAAAAATATTTATTATCGTGTCATTTAAAACATTTTTAAAAAAGCAAGCAATCAAAACGGTAAAAGGCATTTTTGTTTACAATTAATTATATTTTTGTTTGAACCATATATATATGAGCTCGATTGTACTTATAAAGATGTGTGGGTACGAATTTTCTGTAAGGACGTAGCGGTCACACTGACGCA